>BROG01000126.1:497500-695000 GCA_030159075.1 Atrina japonica
AGAACCAAACTGCACCTAAGTTCTGCGAAAATGGCGGTTCCCTTATCGATGGAGTGTGTTCTTGCCTAGACGGATTTACCGGAGAGCACTGTGAGGATGGTAAGTATACAGTGCCATGCTTATATAGAACCACGTCACGAAACGCTATCATTGGTGAAGAAGCATCTGACAGTGCAATCGATATTAACCCTTTCATCCTTAAAGTTACATTTGGACTGGTTTGAGTCAATGATTTACAAAAGTGTCAGGTGTTGATGAGTTAAGCTCTCGACATTTGTATATGTAACAGTATACTTTGTTACCAGGATTATGTGAATTCAATTACTCAAAATATTCCCATCCATATTTAGAGAGTTTCCAAGAAATCAGAGCTCATCCGATTTCGTCGAAATTAAAAATAAACGCAATAATTTATAAAGTCCATATATTGTCCTAAATGACTCGCTATATCTTTACAAGTCGTAATGGTCGTTCTTCCTTATTTCATATTCTATGAAATTATCGCACGAGTGTTGGGCTATCCCAGCACGTGAACCGGAATAGGAAATACACGATGTAGAAGTTGAAGTGATAACGATCAAGATTTTTACAATCTATAGTAACATGATAATTGATATTGCAAGAATTTAAACTCTGAGATTATTGTTCAATCAAATTGTCAGCAGATCAAAGTGTTCTATTTATTTTCACATTTTCATTTTCTCTATATCGATCATATAAGGTATATCTATAATGATTGTGATCTGAATTTCAACAGTGCACCGTAAAATCAGAAGGAAATATATATTCACACTTGCTGTGCATACTTAATATTTTGTATCTATACGTGAGCAAAAAAGATTATAAATACACACCATTATACAAATATTTGCTAGAGATTTGAAATTGCGAACAAATCCCATTGCAAAGTTACGCAGAAATTAATCTCTCATGAAATAATTGAGTCACCGTAATTTCAGACCTAGAACCACTGGCGATAAATTCTGTATTCAACATGAATTAATATCATCGTCTTGGTCAGTAGAATCAACTCTCGGAAATTAAAAGTAGTGAACTCTAATCGTCAAGTAACAAATTCAACAAAACAGTTTATTTGTTTTTTACAGCTATTTGTGATCCAGCGTGTCAGAATCATGGCGTCTGTATAGGGCGAAATGGTGTACCAACCTGCAGTTGTAGTAGTAATTTCACTGGACAATATTGTGAAACACGTGAGTCTTGAACTTTATATTCATCAATGTCTATAATGTATATCACAGTGACAAAAAATAAAATCACAATGAAAAACCATAATATGACGTGCTTAATAAATGTCCAATGTCTTCAGTTCCTGTACGTCTTCTGGTTTGTTTATTTGTTGTTGTTGTTGTTGTTGTTGTTGTTGTTTTTGTTGTTGTTGTTTTTTGTTGTTGTTGTTTTTTTTTTTGGTTTGTTTGTTTGGGTTTTTTTTTTTTTTTTTTTGGGGGGGGTTTTTTTTTTGGCACATTCATAGTAAGTAATTTATTCTTTTGTAAGTTGCTTCTTGTTTTGGAAATGATGTGATTGGGAAACAGATATGTATGTTTTATTGCTTAGAGGGTTATTTTCGCCCTACTACACTTGCAAACGGTTTCGCTCCATTTTAAATTCGCCCATTGTCGTTACAATTTTTTACCGTTTTGAATTCGCCCATTGGCGATAAGGGCGAAAGGGGCGAAAATGTCCCAGTATACAGTATGTCAAATGACTTGCCACTGTCTTGTAAACGAGTTTAAATTTTAGGCAAATAAGCATAACATTAAAATTACACTGACTACAGTAATCGTTCCTACTTGTCACCATACATAAGAGAGTATCCAGTGAGGAATAAAACGTTTTCCCGTGCAGCTTCACATAACCGAAAAGTGAGTAGAATCATCTGTATGATAATCAAAAGGTTACTCCGCCCCGTCATCTAATGAGATTTGACAATAGTTTGCTCTCAATCTGCTGCACGTGTATCGCGGAAGTTGATATTAACTCAAGTTTGAATATTCAAAGTAATTTACATATTTGATATATGTAATGACAATTTCAATATTGAGGTTATTCATTTACAGCGACATATTTTGTTGCTTTGTAGTCCGATATTTTTTCATTTTCCTAATCTTCGTTTCTTCTTTGCAGCAATTTGCGGTAACCAATGTTTAAATGGCGCTTCATGCTACTCATATTATCCAGGGATATATTGTCGCTGCCCACCGGATTACACTGGGGAGAGATGCGAAACGAGTAAGTATAGAATTAACCTGGAAATGTTTACCCTGATCATTTTAGCCCTTTTCTAACTGGAAACATATTTACCCCGTCTTAAATTCGCCCTCAATCACAATGGTCTCCTGTATGACATATACATTTCTGTGCTTAAATTATATGCTTAAAAAATTTCGCTTTCATTTAAATTTTGCCCTTCCATCTATGGGCGAAAATAGCGAAAATTAAACGGAAGCGAAAATTTCCACGTACCGGTATACAGTAACAAAACGCTTTACTACACAACTGCTGTGAAACACACAGTTACAATTGATTGAAACAAGTGGGACGAAAAAGTGGTGAGGTTATAAAACAAATAAACATAAGAGATATATTGGAACAAGTACATTGTATAAAGTAGAGTGAAATAGTATGAACTACATTGGTGCTGTGAAACAGAAAAATACAGTGAAATAAGTATGAGCTACATTGGTGCTGTGAAACAGAAAAATACAGTGAAATAAGTATGAGCTACATTTATGCTATGAAACAGAAAAGTAAAGTGAAATAAGTATGAGATACATTAATGCTTTGAAACAGAAAAGTTGCAATAAGTATGAGCTACATTGATGCTTTGAAACAGAAAAGTAAAGTGAAGTAAGTATGAGCTACATTGATGCTTTGAAACAGAAAAGTTGAAATAAGTATGAGATACATTAATGCTTTGAAACAGAAAATAGAAAAGTAAAGTGAAATAGGTATGAGCTACATTGATGCTTTGAAACAGAAAAGTTGAAATAAGTATGAACTACCTTAATGCTTTGAAACAGAAAAGTAGAGTGAAATAAGTATATAATTGCTGTGAAACAGAAACGTAGAGTGAAATAAGTATGAACTACGTTAATGCTTTGAACAGAAAAGTAAAGTGAAACGAGAGAGACGAAAATGTGGTGTGGCGAAAAATGAATATAAAAGGTACCGTGGAACAAGTATGAAGAAGAGTGAAATATGTATGAGTACAAATCCTTTGAAACAGAAATGTAAACTGAAACGAGAGAGATGAATTGTGGCTGTGGAACAACTTGGATCCCTAAGTATAAGTTAACAGTACACAAGTGCTATGAAACAAATGAATGGTAAAACTAGTGATTGTGAACTTGATATAGATAAAAAAGGCTAGTTAAACAAGGCAAATTGAGTGAAAATCTTGTCAAATATATACTACTTACATTGAAAAATAAACAGCTTAGCTTGCACCTATATGTAGAACCCCTTAGGATAAAAGACAGAGCAATTGTCTATACTACAGTGTATTTCATATTTTTAAAAACTGATTCATCTCTCCTTTCAAATAATGACAACATTTCATGTATTCACTATGACGTCATTTTGCCACAACATAAACTGCGGATTAACGTAATGGAATAGAGCTTTATTTTCCGTACAGTATTTGACGTAGAAAATACATGTGTGGTACACACGGTGACAGAAAGGGCATGATATGACATCGTCGTTTTATCCTTCTTCTAGCATTCATAATAGATACCAGGTTTGTTGTTAGAATGTTTTATAAAACTCTATATCTTACACGTATTTTGTTGAACATATTTATAGCCTATTTATATTTTACACAGAACTGAAATCTGGATTTTGTCCGCCAATACAAGGACTTGGAATTTGTGTACATATGTGTTCTAACGACTCTTCTTGTGAGGGAAATAAGAAGTGCTGTTCAAATGGATGCGGTCATGTTTGTACAGATCCCGTTGACGAACCCCTTTGTATATACAATAATACTTATTATAACAAGACAACGCAACTGTACAAAGATCCTTGTACTTTCTGCACCTGTATCGGGATAGGGTTAGCAAACAACGATGATGGTTTCGTCTGTGCTGTCATTGACTGCGCTTTGATTAATTGCCCTAATGGTAAAACTATCAAACACCCTGATAAATGTTGCGCCGAATGTGAAGGTAAACAATACTTTCAGTTTGTTCATATTTACAGAAGCGTATAATGGCCACCTTAACTTTCTTATTTCTCATTTTGCCAACTTATAGATGGCTTTCCAACTTTTTTCTTGGAATTTCTAACTTTAAAATTGACTTTTCCAACTTTAAAACTGGCTTTTTTAATTTTATTCTTGGCTTTTCAACTTTGACCGAGTTAATATCGAAAAACAATATGTATCTGTAAGCGTTTTACAAAGACAAAAAACGGAGCATACAGCTGATGTCCCGTTGTATTCAGAGTTAATTAGTTTGCCAATGGAGTATTTTTGAAGAATAAGAATGCCAAAATTTAGTGTCTGCGAGTCAAAAATAACCTTTCATGCGTTGTAAGATAATAATAAAAAGATTCCGGGGGAGCACCCAACAATATTTATTACATATGCACTATGTTTGCTGAGACAATGTTCTTTTGAGATGTATAATCAATGTGATATATTAGCAGTTGGAAGCATAGTTTCATTTCTGGGTGCTGATAAAACCACTAAAAGATGCATGTTGATTGAATGTTTTGAATATTATAAATTTATCTTAATCCCTTGAACATGTCTAGATCTGACACTACGTTATGCTACAATCTTAATTACAAAGGCAAATAAACTGGAATAAATCTCTCCATAAAAATATTCAAAATAAATATTCTGTCTTATGACGTATTGAAAATAAATAATCTGACTTGACATTAACAATGCTCTCCCAAAAAGTCGTTCCCTAAAGTTAAACAACGTTTTGAGCTACATAAGATTTAAGAATCATATCGAAAAGAAACCTAAAATGCATCCATTTATGTTAAATATTTCATAATGTTCCAAATGTTTAATTTTATTTGCACCAATGCTACATTTCACCGAATATATGACCAATATCTGGTAATATGAGTCAGTACCATAGCCTCTTAGGGTAGTTTCGATGTAGAAGTGTCATCATTTTCCTTTTAACTCCACCATTTTAGCGAAGAATCGCCTGATTGCTAACCAGTAATTGTACCGTTTCATGGTATTTTACACGGTGTCCTAAACTTGAAAACTACGTTATACATATCCAAATGTATTCAATACACACTGTCAGAGTGCGTGTTTATAAATGTAGACCACATTTGAATGAATCTTGACAAGTCTAGAAAAAAAGTCGGAAAAGCTTACTTTTAAGATGAAAATTCCAAGAAAAAAGTTGGAAATTCCACGAAAAAGGTTGGAAAAGCCAACTTCAATTTTTGCAAAATGAGAAAAAAGTTGAAAATTCCAAGAAAAAAGTTGGAAAAGCCAACTTTAATGTTATAAATTCCAAGAAAAAAAGTTGGAGAAGCCAACTTTAAAAAGTTGGCAAAACGAGACATATAACAAGGACATTAGCTTTGCTTTTTTTTTTAAAAAAAAAATTCTTTCCGTTTTAATACTTAGATTGATATACAATCAAAAAGATGTACACAGGCATATTCTTAAATTCATATATATTTTGTGAAAATTGCTTGAGAATCCCAGGATTGGCAATTATTCACTTGTAATTGATTAATTCAACCTTACTGTTTGTATATCCATCCTAAATATTAATACTTTGTATCTGTTATTTGTATATTGCTAAAGACCCTATAATTTGACTATTTCCTAAATTGGTTAATCCTTCATCAACAAGAATCGAGATAAAAGTATGTTCATTTCTGTTATTTACTATGTTTCGTCGACTTTGTTGAGCCAGTCAAAGCAGCTTCCCCAACTTCCACATACAGTCACTCACCACTAAACTCTCTTGTAAATAATGTCAATCATATCGAATTAAAAGCTCTTGTTTTAACTAGGCTGCGCCGTCCAAGTTATATAATTTTCAATAAATTGAAGTTGATGGCTCATAAATCAGAAGTTGTAGTGGAGTTGAAAGGGTTTATACAAACGAAAAAAAAAAAAGCACAAACGCTACAACCCTCCCACGCGTCTTAATTAGAGACGCATTTTTAATTATAATTTTCATAGAATACAAATCATTATTTATTTTAGTTAATAGATATATTTAATGAGAAAATGATGAATATACTTTGGGGATGTTATGTGAAAGAGGAAGTGCAGTTTTCCATTTAGATATGATAAAAATAGGGAACTTTCCAGTTAGCCCGTTTCCAGTTACTTACAGTTATGATCCTGCATTTATTCGCGCATTTTCGATTTTGTTCCTCATATGTTCTTCCGGTTTTCATGTTTACGTTTTTGTACATTAATGTTGTTTTCTGTGAAAAATCCAAGAGACTCTTTAAAAATACTACATTAGGTTATTTTGTTGAACGCCAAATTACTGAAATGTAGCAGGCAGAGAAACTGTACGGATAGACCGGGTATCGAACTCAGGACCTTTGGAATACTAGCAAGACGCTCTTAAAAACTGCGCTATCGGGACCTTCTATATGTTTCCGAAACCGGAACATTTTTCAAGAATCGCGTGATGGCGATAATACAAGCAGGATTATAAAGATAATCCAGGCTAACTCGAAAGTTCCCTATTATATACGTCATCTGTATTTGTATAGGTGTAAAGGTGAAAGAAAACATCATTTTATAGTTATCAATCTTAGTTGCATATTTGATGCAATAAAGGTCATAATAAATTACAACATAATTTAATAGTTATCAAATATATTCAGAAACTGATATATGTTTTATTTTATCATTTACAGAAAATACGACAAAGGGTAACGTATTACACTATTTTGAATATATGATGACCAAAAAAAAGAAAAAGAATTAATATAAACAAATTTTCGTTTAATAGAAAATTTGAAAATTTATGAAAAATAGAATTGCAGTAAAAATTACTTAAATGAAACCATGGGAAATCGACACTGACTGAATGAGAAAAAAATTATCAGACAACTTCTCTAAAATAACATTGATTTCTGGTTGATTATATTTCATTTGTTTTAACTTTGTCATTCCAGATTATCATAATAATACAATATTGATTCTAAAATACAATTTTCCCGTTCCTTTATGTCTACAGTTGCGCCACCTGTATTCACTTCCTGTCCCAAGTATGAAAATGTAGAAGTGGACGACTACCGTAATTATGCTTGTCTTAGATATATGCTTGGGGAAAAAGTGGTAGCGAAAGACGCTTATGGTAAAAGGCTTACAGTTAAGTTTAGCAGTAAGAGCTTCACACACTGCGGATGTGACGACAACGGCCGTAACATGCACAAAGTGGTGGCAACTGCCATGGACAGTTATGGTCAGACTGCGAACTGTTCGTTTATGGTAAATGTGATAGGTAAGCCAAAACGCATAAAGGATCTTAAATAAGATGAAAAAGAAGGTAGATGCTTGTACTGTAATGGACTAATTTGTCGATGGGGTATTTTCTTTATTCGTTTGTTGTTGTCCATAACATTTCATAAACAAGGATCACTAACCAGCTAATAAATTGCTAAAAAGCGAATAAGTATTTAACCCATTCATGTGCCATTGATTTTAAGTGGTGTCCAGTGTTCCCCAGGGGTAAATGAGTTACTAATATAATTTAGGCAATGACTGTGAGAGAGCGCAGTTAGAAATAGATATGTTTCTGGGATTGGGGCATGTCTTCGCACGCGAGCATACTCATAACAGTACACATATATGTCATAAAAACACTAAATAGATGCGTTTCATGATCGGATTCAATTCACAAACACTGGCAAAACAACACGACTAAAACCTTTTCACTTTTTCCTGAAACAATAGTCATGATTCGTCATCTATGCGTATTTGTTACGTTGATTCTTGAACTTTGTCTGTAAAACGTTTGCTAATGAGGTATTTTGGTATGCTTTTTTTAAATTAATTACTTTTACAGTGGTCAGAGAGACAGTAAATGAGACGATAACATAGTATTGCATTTCGGTAATTACTTATCATTAAGTTATATATAGATGAAATTATTTGATATGACAACAGTAAATGGGAAAGGCAAATGAAAAAATAAACTGTAACTAATCAGAATATTCATTGTTTCCATATCCATTATATTTATTTCTCTATATGTTACCGCACACGACTTAAGGTCATCTGATCCAAATCTCAAGTGACCTTTTGAGAGTCACCCTCTGCAGTCGGTGCCCGTCGTCTGTAAACTTTTACATTTTGAAACTGGAAAAACACTTGAAGAATTTGCATGAAACTTAATTGGAAACCTCAGAACCTTGCCCTGACATGGCATTGTTATTTTACGGGTTGATCAGAAATCCAAAATGGCCCGATTGCAGCCATATTGAGAAACTTGTTTTGAAATAAAATTGAAAAACTGTTGAAGGAATTTACATGAAACTGAACAGAAATGTTTATTAACATGTCCTGCTCAGGTGTTTTCATTTTTCATTTTTCATATACCGATATCCAAAATGACCGTCATGGCAGTCATTTTCAAAAACGTTTATTGAACTTATAATCCAGATCTCAGTGTTTCAGTAAATCTGCATACAGTATGTGGGTTGTTCGGTAGACTACCAATCTGTATCTATTTTTTGGAATTTAGTCGATTATCCCTGTAACGCAAAATCCTTGGCCGCCATGGCTGCACAATAACTCATACTATTTACTTTATATCCTTGAATATTATTAAAGGAAAATTAGGAAAAACCGATAGCTGAAAATGATCGGCACCCTCTCGGGTAGATTTTTATAGATAGCTGCTTATTGGTGTTGTTTCCCCTGTTCAGTTGTTTTTTTTTTTCTTCCAAGATTTTGAATGGATTGAGAGAAAGAGTAACAAGCAAAAATCAATGCAGCACGCAAATATTTGATAATTATGGGTTATGGCCCTTTTAATTTGATTTTTCATGTTTTGGCTATCATCTCAAAGAGAGTAATAGATTTAGAGAAAAAGTGTCTCTGAAGCAAAATTGTTTAGAAGATCTACTAAAATTTAACATGACCGAAATTGTCAGATGGCCGTTTGTTTCGAGTTACTTTCCCTTTAAAATAGATCATTCTTGTTGTTGGTTGCTTTGGCTATGAACACGAATGTATAATAGATAAAAAGAAGTTGTAGAAACAAAAATGTTCATGATGCAAATATCTATTAAAACATAAAAGTGCAGAAAATGACAGGTGTTATTTTATATCATTTAGGAAATTACTCAAACCTGATATTTTATTCAGGTAACAATTGAGTTCCTTTGGGTCTCTTGTTATTCAATTATATCTAGTACGCGACGACAGATTAATATAAAAATATGCCCTCAGACAAAAACAATATATCATCTGTATTTATTTACATTCAACAGATCCACATCCACCACAATTCCAATCGTGCCCGAATAACATTTCACAGTTTAACACAGAGCTTGTACAATGGAAGGAGCCAAAAGCCGTAGACAACGTTCACATCAAGGATATATCCATCTATAAGCACATGTCATCCGGGAATGGCGAATATTTTGACGTCGGAGTACACACTATAATCTACGTAGCAACTGATTATGCAGGAAACAGGGCCGAATGTATATTCCTGGTTGTAATATGGAAAAGAGGTAGAAGTTTTAAAATAAATGTATTTAATGTCAATAAAATTTCAACATTCAACGTATATAAACATGACAAAGGTGAAATAATGAAAACATTATGAGCATTAGCAAACACATCAGTTTATCATTGTGTAACACGTCCTACCTCTTAATTAACTTAAGTATGGTGCCCCAGTCAACAGGGGATGGTAGCCCCTCCATGGCACCTGATCCCACTTCTGGATTTCCAGAGATCCGTATATTCATCAGATTTGTATAAGTTTTCTGGACCTTTTGAAGATTTATACTTTGGTATCTGATATTTTTATATTCTTGTATGACTGAGGGTGTGTTAATAGACCAGGAATTATTTATTTTACTTATTTAAGCAAAGAATTAGGGAGGAAGACAACAGCAAAAAGGAGGGGATGTTAATGTATTTCATATTGAGTTACTTGTCAACAGCAAACAATACTAGTATATTAAATGTAATCGCCGGTTCTTCAATTTTCATCGCCTACTGTATTATAACTCTCTCAATCCTACAGGCCATAATAGAGTAGTCTAATACAGCAGAACAGAATAAACCACTCAGATACTCGGGATGAAAAGGTTAAGGAAACAATTCTAAACTGTAATGCTTTCAATTAGCAAAGACATACATATAGTTGCTACTTTTAAACGTGTTACACTTCGCTCTGTCTGGGTTAAGACTGTGCTGCTTCTATACCAAACACTCTTCCACTGAGCGATCGTGAGAAATGTTCTTATTTTCAAAAAGCTGTTTAATGTCTCTAAATCTATGTTCAAAAGAACACACTGAAGAAATTCAATTGTAATTTTGTGTTTCGTGTTTGTTTTCGAAGGGTCTAATGATGTTAGCATGCCAAACAGACTGAAACATTCCGGTGAAGCAGAAAAAAGAACCACCATGGTTGCTGGTAAATCATTTTTTTTTTTTTTAGAATTATCATCCACAATTTTATTCATATTGTGACTCTTCTTTTTTCTGAAATTATGACGTATTAAGCCACATTCAACTTTCTTCAATATGTAGGCGGTTACAACATATCCACGTAATCATCCTAGGATTTAACGACGTTCAACTATGCGCCGTGTAACTTGATTTTTGTTTCTTTTCATCAGCTCTTGCTGCAGCCTGCGCAATACTTGTCGTTGCCGGCGTTGTCCTGACTCTCTTTTGTTGTCACAGAGGCCGTGCCAGGAATCTAATAAGGGGACCTATACCAGCCAATAAAAATGGTTTCGACAATAAAGTATATGGTCAGTATGGTGGTGCTCTTCCACCGTCATATGAGAAGTCTGTAGAGTATGACGCCCCGCCACTGTATGAGGAGCTGGATACCACTGCGTTAGAAAACCCAGTGTATGCCGACCCCGAAGAGATTAAAGTTTCAGTTGAGAAACTGAGACTTGAGTTCAAAGAATAACGTTATTCATTTTTTTACATCTATCTGTCAGATTTATGACACAGGAGTGAAAACTTATGTTAGTCAATTTTGGGTAATATCATAATTTAATCATTTAATAAGGCTAACGCTTTTGAAAATTTTATATAAATTTTGGGTATTATTTATGAGTTTATTTTTTGATTTGTATTTCAAAATTTAATTAATGAATATAATATCTTTCATTAATAGATTATAAACTTTCAGAATTTCTTACTTTAAACGTATATTTTCATTTAAAGCTAAATTTATTGTTAAAGAAAATCATAGAAATAGCAAATATATTCTGTTACCACGCATTTTTGTATCACCTGCTGTGTCATGCTCAATATAAACATATACTATAGATCTATCATGTTAAATAAGCACAGGTTACCAAACACAGCGGATCTAGATTGGATCATATTAGGGTGATAGACTTGTTTTCGTCATCAAAAATATTAAAGTTACAATAATACATGGCGTCACATTTTACCTGTACATTCCAACTTTTGATTTTTGACAAACCACGGATGTACTACTTGACATATATACTTATACTGAATCACGTAATATTATCCGGAGTCATTTTTGTATATCTCTATTTACGTCACCAGAGCTTGTCCTGTGATGAATTAAGACCCTTGCTGTATCATGTGTACAATTTCCACAATCTAGACTTGTTCTTAAAAACCTACTGGTCCAAAACTCTTCAAATATGATATATAGGAAGGGTATCTTTAAACGTTGTTGTTTGTTTGTTTTATGTTACTTTCAACTGACATATAAAATATTTTTATATTTACATGTAGTTAAATCTTCCAATTTAATTTTTATCATATCATATTATGCATTTATCAAGACGTTTTAGTGTCTGAGCTTTACAAGATTGAAGTGTCGACAGCTGGACTGTCTGTTGTATTGCTTATATTCATAATGTGCGATAACTCATTCACCCCTTAAGACACTTTTGGACTGGCTTAAGTCATCGAGTTTCAGAAGAGTCTATTGTTTTTCTGGGGTTGATGAGTTGAAATTGCAGATGAAGTATGGCTATTTTTGTTGTCATTGTCTTGTTTTACTGGGTATTATGTAGAGGGTAACAAACCACGAACAAACACAATACTTAGTGTTACTTAAGTCGTTATGTACTCTATCAGCATATTTAGATGACACCTTTAGAACATGTGAACTTAACTTCAGCTCGTCAGAGATAAAAGTTTTCTGTTTGTACACATATAACTGTATTAAAGGGGCATTTGCTGTGTTTACCAAAAAATGTATATTTCGATTTTTTCTACATTTGCTACTTGTACTTGATATAATAACAAATAATAGCTATACACGGGCAGAAAAATCTTATACTCCAATATATTTTGTGAAAATAAGGTCAGGTCCAGTGTAGTAGGCATATATAAATAGTAAGGTTGAATTAAATGAATTGCATTGCAAGTGAAAACTTTGGTTTCCCAAGCAGTTTTCACAAAATAAATGGAAAAGATATGCCTGTGTATATCTTTTTTTTTGTTATTGTATATATTTCTTTTTTAAATTGTATTAAAAACATTTTAAAAAAGAAAACAGCTTATGGCTTTAACAGAATTTTGTAATATGTTTTAGCAACATGCATTTTTGCCAAATTCAACACTCTTTATTCCAAATCAAAGTTTTGCATACCTGTTAAATTATTATTGATTTTCAAACTTCAAACTACTTCATGACTCTGAAGGAATTCTAATTGGATTTAAAGTTATTACAATCTTTGCATGTTTGTGTCAATATTCGTATATTTCAAAACCCAGTCTAGAAAAGTTTTAATTTTATAAAAGTTTACTTTAACGTGTTAAAATTGTTATCAATTCATTATGTACATATATTCATTGTTATATTTAGGCCACAAAATAACAGAAATTGTCATAACCCATTTACAGGTTACACTAAAGGGATGATTCTAACCTGAGGTCACGATAGCAATAATGAAGACCTAAAAATGAAATCATCGGGAATGAAAAGGAGGTTACATGATATGTATTTGTCGTAACCTCTATGTAAACCACCACGTAAACCTCCACGTAAACCAACACGTAAACCAACACGTAAACCTCCACATAAACCTCCACATAAACCTCCATGTAAACCTCCACGTAAACCTCCACGCAAACCTCCATGTAAACCAACACGTAAACCAACACGTAAACCAACACGTAAACCTCCACGTAAACCTCCATGTAAACCACCACGTAAATCTCCATGTAAACCAACACGTAAACCAACACGTAAACCTCCACATAAACCTCCACGTAAACCTCCATGTAAACCTCCACGTAAACCAACACATAAAACAACACGTAAACCAACACGTAAACCTCCACCTAAACCAACACGTAAACCTCCACATAAACCTCCACATAAACCTCCACGTAAACCTCCATGTAAACCTCCACGTAACCTGAACGATCGCTCCCGTGTTATTTTGTGGTCTGTATATTGTTATATAGCTAACTCAGTTTTAAAACCACATCATTATAGCCTCGTCCAACTAATAAATGATATAACGTGCATATGTCAGTTTGATGTTTTGTTTGTTTGTTTGTTTATTGTTTAACGTCCCACTAAAGAATCTGTCACTCATATGGAGACGTCACCATATGCCGGTGAAGGACTTCAAATTTTGGCCTATGCTCGGCACTTACGGCCATTGAGCAGTGATGGTTCTTTAACATGCCGACACCTACTGTGACACAGGATCTCGGTTTTTACTGTCGCATCCGAAGGACAGGTAACCAACCTGCCGCCGGCTGGACTCGAACACACGATCCAGAGTCGAGCGCGACTGAGCCAGGCCGGCTCTTGAATTTTTTGTCAACTCAAACATAGTCAAATGGACACACACACACACACACACACACACACACACACACACACACACACACACACACACACACACACACACTCTGAAATATATGTGACCTCTGTAAAGTTCGAATTGTGAGGGCGAGATAATAGTGTAGACCATTTTTTAAAAACTGCTCGAAATGACGCCATTTAATGTTTTGTAATTGTGAACACTTGAAAGATGTTTGAATGTGTGTTTTACGCCACACTCAATATTTTTTCAGTTATATGGTGCCGGCCAGAACGTGTAATAATGAACCCGGGAAGAGACCACCGACCGAACTTTCTCACAAAACTCGGCTTAGGTTCCAGCTGGGCTTGCACCTGCGCTGACCAGAGAGAGAGAGAGAGAGAGAGAGAGAGAGAGAGAGAGAGAGAGAGAGAGAGAGAGAGAGAGAGAGAGAGAGAGAGAGAGAGAGAGAGAGAGAGAGAGAGAGAGAGATGGGGCTATACAAGGATGATAACGGCGCATAAAACATTGTAGAAGCATTATTAATACTGGACAAACAAGGATCTTGGGGTAATTCAGAAATGGATATGTCATGGAGGAGCAGAATGCATCGCTGCTGACTTAACGATATATTAAAAGTGGCAATACATTGAGATACAAAACACATAAATTAGTATCCAAATGACCTATGGTATGCATGGGTCAGTTGTTCGAAAGATGATTAACTAAATCATGATTAGAAACATTTTACAAACTTAAGAGTTATACGTACACAAGTCAAAATTATTTCACTTTGCATACATCTATATGTAGGAATGTTAATTTTATGTACATATTTTAAACTAAATCAATAGTAACATTTTCAAGAAAGAAAAAAAACTGCAGTTTTAAATGGGCATTAGCTGTGTTTTTCCAAAACAAATGTTCTTTTGTATTTTACTAGATAGATTGATGTACAATAGCAAAACAGAGATGTGCACAGACGTACAAATTATTAAATATTTATGTATTCTGTGAAAATTGCTTGAGAAACTCAGTTTGGCAATTATTCGTTTGCAATTGATTAATTCAACCTTACTATTTGTTTATGCATACGACATAGGATATTATAAACATAATACCAAAGTTATGATGCTCAAGACGATATCGTTTCTGTCAATTAGACTTCATCAGTTGAGCTCCAATTTGAAAAGTATGTGTATTTTCTAAAGATAAAGTGGTATCATACAAGGCCAAATAATATCTCTATAGGTATAGCCGAAATCCGTCTAAGAGTAACCGCTGTAAAAAAAATGACTATCTTAGCTTTAGAAGATTTTCGAATTTAAATGGTGTTAACAGTGCCAAATATTACTTTAGTATAAGATGAACAGCTGGTGCCGAAATACCAGATACTAGGTTTATGTATACCCTCGGGGATTCCAACGGTCCACCAGCAGTGGCAACGACCTAGTGGTTATAAATATTATATATCACAAAATATGTAGGAATATTAGATTTTTTATGTCTGTGTATATTGTACATCTATCTATGTAGTAAAAAGTGATTTTGTTTAAACACAGCTAATGATCCTTTAACTACAGATTAGGCTATACAAATGAATAAAAACAGAAACCCGTGACATTTTCTATATTTTGTGAAAACGCTTCACATAAAGACAAAATCGTCAATTCATTATCATCACAGCAATACAGAATATAATCAAAAGAAAAGTTATTATTAATCAATTACTCGCTAATTCACAGCGAATACAAGCTGTACGTCTGCTGACGAAGGATAAGCGTGGTCGTCATTGAGATTATAAATATAAGTGTTACCTACTTTAAGACAAGATCTTAATATTTGATTTACCTATGAGTCTTTATGACTGGGCATAATTATTTGAGTATTTTTTAAAATTAATATGTATTTTACTCTACTGATATGATCATACTTAGCAATTTTTCACTTTCATGATGTTCAACAGTGTCTATTGATTAGAGAAGAAAATACATTGAGTTACGATGTGAATAATTATACATAATTTCGCAGGATTTTTTTTTCCTGCATTCTGTATGATTTGCAAGGACACTTTTTCAGTTCAGCTATTAGTATTATTATAATGTAGATTGCTTAATCATTGTTATACCTAACGCACAAGAATCTCTCAGTTAATTACAGTTTGTAATGACAGGGACCATGCAGGGTACTAGGTCCTCTTATACTTAGGTGGGGATCCAGTGAGGTGGGGCCTCCACGACCGACTGATTAAAGCATCATGAAGTCTCTCACTTTTAGTCAACGCAGGTTTGAGCCCGCAAAGCTGATTTTTGCCGTAAGAAAATTTGCCAGTTCACTTGCGGAAGGCCGGTGATCTCTTCCCGGGTACATTGTAACTGGGATCTCTCCTCCACCAACAAAAACTGGCCATCACCATATAACTGAACAATTGTTGAGTGTGGCGGTGTACAACATTATTCAAAATTTTTAAAAACTCCAGTGAGGTCGATATGCATTTTACAGCATATTTTGTATCGGAGACAATGAAATTAAGGCACAAAAACTTAATAGTGTCGCTTTTTCATTTTTAATTTTGGTTAACTGAAAATAACTATCACAAACAAACACACGAACAAAAAGGAACCCCATTTATATACTGGCAGCAGATTTCAAATGATTAATTTTTTCAGCAATAATAAGAATAGTAATTATAATTATTGATTATATGAGCAAAGATGTATCATATCAAGCAGAGTCTAAATAAGGTATTAAAATTTTCTACTTTTTAAATACTATACAAATTAATGTATTTATAAGGGAATACGGTAGTCCTGTGCTCACTTTTGACTTGAATTTTAACTTCTAGATGATAGCAAAAGACAATAGTAGGGGCATTAGCTGTGATTTTCCCCGGTTTTTACTATTTAGATTGATATACAAAAACAAAGCAGAGATACACATAGGCACAAAAGTTCTATGCATTTTGTGAAAATTGCTTGAGAAACCCAGGTTTGGCACTTTTTTCAATGCAATTGATTAACTCGTCTTTACAATTTGTAATATTACCTTATTTTCACAAAATATACAGCAATATAAGATTTCTTTGCTTGTGTATAGCTCTTATATATATATATATATATATATATATATATATATATATATATATATATATATATATATATATATATATATATATATATATATATATATAAAACACTGCTAATGTCCCGTTAAATATAAACGACTGAGAATGGATATGAAAAACAGTGAAAATTTGTATCTAGACTTTTTTTCCTAATACAAAAATAAAAATTGAAAAAGCACGATGAAGCCAAAAATACTCTCCAGTTTCATAGAAGAAATAGCTCATTTTTATATGAAAGTCATATTTCAGAATTTGGAAATTATCGTTGTGGCAATTGGCATTAATTATGCTTGTTTAAATAATTAAAAGAAATTAGTTTCATTTGAAGTCAATAGGCCTGCCCACACATTTATTTACATGCACATGTTCGTTCTAAATCCATCTTGCTGTTCATCGTAAGCTCACTTTACATTTGATGTTTGATAACAATTAGTAGATACACATGGCATTGATAAACAAAACCTGCTATAAATCTGAAGTTTGTACTGGCTAATAAGATTATATAGTTAAGTCAAACCCACTTTTGTTTTTCTACAGAGCAGTTGCGAAATCTGTTTGTTTTGGCAGATATAATACAGATAATATAAGTTGAGGATCATCTTGATTATTTATATAATTACATATATATATATATATATATAGATATATCACCTTTGTGTTGAGGTATATATACCAGAGAAAGTATTGAGATGATACAAGGTTAAAGCACTGGTGTTTCATATAAATCGGATTTATACTAGTATTAGATGAACACTTTACCAGGGTAAGTCTTTCTTCTTGACAAAATGTTACCTCTGTTTTCATACAGATCATTGAAGATACATTATCAAAAAATAACTTTAACCAAATTACCATCATCATCATCATCATCTACACGACGACGTCATCGTTGTCATTTTGTCATTATCGCTACTACTAAGAAGTGAAAGTAGTAGTAGTAGATGTAGTAGTAGTAGTAGTAGTAGTAGATGTAGTAGTAGTAGTAGTAGTAGTAGTAGTAGTAGTAGTAGTAGTAGTAGTAGTAGCAGCAGCAGCAGCAGTAGTAGTAGTAGTAGTAGTAGTAGTAGTAGTAGTAGTAGTAGTAGTAGTAGTAGTAGTAGTAGTAGTAGTAGTAGTAGCAGCAGCAGCAGTAGTAGTAGTAGTAGTAGTAGTAGTAGTAGAAGTAGTAGTAGTAGTAGTAGTAGTAGTAGTAGTAGTAGCTGTAGCAGCAGCAGCAGCAGCAGTAGCAGCAGCAGCAGCAGCAGCAGTAGTAGTAGTAGTAGTAGTAGTAGTAGTAGTAGTAGTAGTAGCAGCAGCAGCAGCAGCAGTAGTAGTAGTAGTAGTAGTTAGTAATACATGTAATTATGAATTTCAAATGATTAATGAGTTCATAAATAAGTCATTCAATCAATAGATGAATAGATGGGACTTCAAGGGTTCCACAGCAACTGTTGTTTTTGACAAGGTGACATAGTCACAATGGCTGATCGCCTATTCTAGAAATTCAGATGTGGGATCAGGTCCCAAGTTTGTGTTATTAATATAGTATTGAAACTATGCTTCAATAAAAATTAGGTAAAATTTAAGATAAGTCGACAAAATATACACTAAACACGATTTAAGCAGGAGTACACAACAATTTCTAGTATGCAGGTCATTTTGAAAAACAAACCTGTCATTACTGCATAACTAAGAACAATTAACGAAATAAACGACGTGGAAACTCACTATTAATACCACCTAACTGAATGGTCTGATTAGTGAGGTGAGGTTCTGTACTGATTCAATATTAATAAAGAGACTTTAAAATCATGGTATTGACTGTGATGTGGGCTCTTAAGTGAGGTCTGTACAGATTCAGAATTAATAAAGAGACTAGAAATTCATGGTCTTGACTGTGATATGGTCTCTTAAGCGATGTGGTCTTTAGGTGAGTTCCATTATATGTTAAAACCAGAAACCAAAAATGAAACGAATTTTCTGTCAATAAATTTTCGCTTATAAATGACTGTTTGAAATTTACAATAAGTACTGCAATTTAGTTAATGACGCGGACTTTGAAATTCCGAAAGTGAACAGGAAAGAATGTGGAAATATTTCCACAAATAGTATTTAAAGAAAAACTGAAATTCTGAAAAAAAGGAGTATAGAACAAAATACTTCCCCAAAACAATTTATAGAAATTAGAAAAAAGTTGTGAAATTCTGAGTTAAAAGAAAAGAATATAGAACAAAATATTTCCTGAAATAGCTTTTTTAGGAATAAGAGAATCTGTGAAGTTCCGATAGTTAAAAGGAAAGAATATGAAACAAAATATTTTCTGAAATAGAGAGAGTAAGTATTTATAGAAATTCAGAGTTAATCATCGCTCTACTTTTTTCATTTATACGCGCTGTGATCTTGTGTTTACAAATAGAATCTATAATGTTTGCAGTCTTGATCCTCGTGAACGTGTTCTAAATTCTGTCATTTGAATTTGAATTTTGAATAGTATTTAACACCACACTCAACAAATTTTAAGTTATATGGCGGCGGTCAGTTTTTAATGATAGGGGAGAGAACTCTGTTTAGAATGTACCCTGTAAGTGGCCACCGGTCTTCCGCATGTAAACTGGCAAACCCTTTCATACAAAGAAAAGCTTATGTTCAAATGCTAACTTTCAAATTGTAAAGGAGCCATGTGCTCACTTTTAAATTTTCATTTAAAAGTTAGCAAATGACAATATGTAACCCTTGCACTGGTCATTTGGAGATCGACGTGTCATTGATAAATTTAATGCTGACGACTGTGTGCCAACACAAATAATGTTATATAATTAGTGACAATTATTTTAGAATGAAGAATGTGATTGACTCACACGTGTTTCTCTGTTTACCAGAACATGAGACAAAGTATCGTAATCAGGTGTAAAAGACGAATTTGCAGTCCCCGTGCTTGTTTCCTCAATCCTGCTTTCAGTTCTATCCCAAATTGTACTTAGATCACGTCGACATTTCATTTGAGTTTTCAGGTTTTCATCTGAGGTATTTTCTGCATTGTCCGTTTAATTACTGTGGTGTTGATACAGACCATTAGTTGCCGAAATGTTTACATCGGTATTTTCTTAATTGTCCGTTTAGTTACTGTGGTGTTGATATAGAACATTAGTTGCCGAAATGTTTACATCGGTATTTTCTGCATTATGATGGTCTTGTTTGTAATTACATAGTCAATATTGAATGGTATGATGGTCTTGTTTGTAATTACATAGTCAATATTAAATGGTATGATGGTCTTGTTTGTAATTACATAGTCAAAATTGAATGGTATGATGGTCTTGTAATTACTTTGTTACATGAAATAAAATGTTCCTTGTTCGGTAGTTGTTGATGGATCGTCTGTATTGACTGTGCTGAGGATTCATTCCTCACGTATTTCATTTAAATTTGACTGTGGTTTCGCTGTGGGTGTGATTGGTCAACGGGAATACTTCTCTTCCATGGCACCTGAGCCCACCTCTGGAATTTCAAAGGTCCGTGTTTATCTAATATTCACCAGATTTGTATATCGTTTCCTGAACATCGTGACGATTAATATTTTGGTATCTGTGATTTTTACCAGATGACTTTAGTCATTTCGTTTACTTAGCATCAAACTGACGATGGTCGGTCAACGAATAACTCCAATTTTCAATTAGTCTCTTTTCTTAAATACTGTGAATACTACAAATTATCTCTCGTCGGAGCATGAAAAGAACTTCATTCAACTTCAAATTGATACGAAATATACCAATGTTAAACTGCAAATTCTGGTTGAAAATTGGTGATCCTTTATTTGTTTACGTTTGTTCATACGTTTGAAAAAATGTTCTTTAAGTGAATTTAAGGTTTTCTTTTAAAGTTCCGTGAATAGTTGTACATAAAATGAAATCAATAATAATTACACGATGAAATTATTCCTATAATATCTGTCAGCATTGTACGCGTGTACATGTATCTGGTTTTGTCGATCTCGTCTACAGACAATGCCGCTAATTAAGCAAATAATTGCTGCCGAAAAAAATCATTGTTTTAAATTTACAACAAAATGTGAAATTTAGTCGATTACCCGGGCTTTTAATAACGATAATAAAAGAAGAAATATCAAAGAAAATATTTCCTGTGATTGTATTTTTAGACATAAGTGAAACATTGTTTTATATTCATACGCGCTATGCTGTTGTATACAAGAGGAATCTCTAATGTACTCGTACTGACCCACATAAATCTACGTGTCCTTTAATTATACAAACACTACATTTAGACGTCAATGTCTCACTAATGAATTTTATTTTTATAAATACTGACAACGGCATGCCAATCAAGGTAATGAAAATGTTTAGTTGCAGTTCTGAAAGTGAGAAAAATAAAGAATGAGACAGACACACGCATTTCTCTGTGTATTCTAGAATGTGCTACTCTCGGTTCAGTAAGCTATGTCAATACTTTGATTATATTTGTTGCAGTTTTTTTAGTTAGAAAATAAAGCGTGTGATTGACACATACGTGTATATCTGTGATTACCAGAACATAATACAGATGGGTCACATTAGTAATACATTACATAATCAAAACTGCACCATTCGTCACCTTGTATCAGTACTTTTTTTTAACATACCGGTATTCCATTTACGACCAGTTTCTATTTCGTCCTCTGCCAAAATCATAATTATATTATTGTAAAAGACGGATTTGCAAATCCCAATCTTGTTTTGTCTGGCCTGCTTTCAAATTGTACTAAAAGCAAACCGACTATGCTTAGGCTGATATAGGAAATGAAATGAAAATGGTCATATTACAACCATTTGATCATGAACTCAAAGGAAACAATATAAGAAGTATTCTTATTAAATAATAATGTATTGGCTTATTGCCATCCGGAAACAACTTTTCTCCGAGTGGTTATGATTTTAATTTCATCAACAATATTCTGTGTCATGATTTCCCAACATCCAACATTCCAACGACTCTTTTATAATACATGTATAACAATCACAGTTACCGAAGTATCAATACTCGGGATATCCAGGATACAATATACAAATATGATAGATATTGGACGAATGAAAATCTAGAGGTGGGATCAGGTGTCAAGGAGGAGTAAGCATCCCCTGTTGACGGTTCGCACACGCCGTGGGTCCACAATCAAATTCAGATGAAATAAGTGAGGAATAAACCCTCGTCACGATTGGTACAGACGTCACAACAAGCGCCATCGAACAGGTAACTCAACATTTCATTCAGCAAAACACAATAATTGCAAACAAGGCCATTATATTGACCGTAAATCTTTCTTTTTGAGATCGGGTCATCTGGGAAGACAAAAACACACTAATACATATGACAAAGGTTCCTAAATGTGGAATGTTGAAGATAAAAAAACCGATGTTGTCGTGTAGTCATCCATTTCTGTCATATACTCAAGTACGAAGCACATGTGATTGACACTTTTGATATATCGAATTTACCCGAATATGGAAACCATAATTTTATTTGATAAATATATCGTAAAGGGGCATCAGCTGTTTTTCTTCAATTTTTTTTATTGAGAAAACACAGTCTAGCAATTATTCGTTTACATTTTTAATTAATTAATTTATTTATTTATTATTGATACCCAGAGACCGTTTTAATTGATGGAGCTAGAGTTGGGTTGCTCTAGTGTCATTCATCTTACATAAGTGTGCCTTTAAATTAACAATTTGGCACAGAATGAGAAACCCCTTATTTTGGTAAACACAACCACCATCACCACCATGTATATGTACACATTTATATACACATATTAGTACACATGTATACCCATACATACTCATATATGTATACAGTATATACACAAACACACATACATGTATATATTTTATACACACGCGCATATATATTCACACACATGCATTTCCATGCGTACATACATTATATGTGTACGGTACACGTTACGTCGTACCCATAATTACTTGTTGATATATACTCCATTATACACGCAGGTGTACATTAATAAATACCTAATAATATGTACTTTATGTCTGTGTACAAATGAAGGTCTATGCCATATGTTTAGGTTTTAAAGTGTTGTCTCTTCAAACCTGTATGTATACATGTATATACATCTGAAAGACTGTATGTGAGAAGTAAGTTACATTGTACATAAAGTTTTGTATTACAGTCAGTTTTAGTTTGGTATTACTACATAAATAGTGAGTTTACTTCCTCGAGCTAGAGGGAAGTTTACTAATTAATAAATTGAGAGGAAAAATATAATCGTCTTGATATCTGTTTACATAACATACATAGATCACTAACAAACTTACACCCACACATACATACAAGGATAAGTTGGGGGTTCGAATTTTGTAAGTTTGGGGTTACCTAATGTACAGACAAAAAATGATGGGGAATCAAAATTTCCCCACCAATGGTTGGTCTCAGGATTTTCATTTCTATCATAAAACAAGAGTATAGATATTTTTGATATTTTAAAAACTAAGATAGTCTCTTTCTCTTGAATAATGAAATATGAAGTATTTAACAAAAAGAATTATAAGGTTCAAAGACTGAGATCTTTTTCTCTGGTACTCCAAAAATTATATCATTCTGTGAAAAGGTTATTGGTGTTTTAGATTTTATCCATTCCTGTAGCTTTATCCATATTTCTTTTCTGGATACACTGAAAAAAGAATAAATGTTCAACAGTTTCTATTTAAGATTTGCAGAGATTGCATTATAGGCCCTCTGAATTGAACGTTTCAGGCCCAATAGTATTGTGAATGGCAGAGTTATATTATATTTTGAATATGGATCATCATAGGATAGAAATTACATACACACATAGCTCACTTTCAAAGTACGAAATCCTTAAACATTATGTGTCCGTATTACGCTCCTTTGATGTACCTACAACCGATACTGATTTTGAGCTACCATATTTGTATTGGATACCTAAACTTCATAAAACCCCATATAACCAGAGGTACATAGCAGGATCCGGCAAATGTTCTACCAAACATTTATCTTTACTCCTTACCAATATACTAACAGCCGTTAAAGAGAAACTTAAGCAATACTGTACAGTTGCTAATTCCAGAATCGGTGTAAGTGAGATGTGGATACTTAAAAATTGTAAATAACTTTTGCAAAATTTGAAGGCACACAATTTTTCTCAAATTCACAGTATCAAAACATACGACTTCTCTACTCTTTACACAACAATTTCACATAAAAAATTAGAAACAAAATATTTTTAGCATCATAGACAACTGTTTTTCACTAAAGGTGGTACCCGAAAATTTAAATATCTAGTAATTGGTTATCATGATACTTCTTTTGTCCAACACCACTCTGATTCTACACATAAATACACTGACGTTGATATAAAAACATGCTGGAATTTCTAAACGACAATATATTTGTAATATTCGGAGACGTGGTCTTTCAACAACCTGTCGGCATTTCTATGGGAACCAATTGTGCCCCTTTATTGGCCGACCTGTTCCTTTATTCATACGAAGTAGACTTCATTCAGAAACTGATGAATCAAACGAACTAGCGATGTCCTTGAATTTGACATTTAGATATCGTCGGTGAAATTCAAAAATCTCGTATGTATATTTCAGAAACTTTTCAGGGGAACAAAAAAAATGAATAACTTTTTCCCTTTCATCCTTATCTGAATGAATTTTAGGGTACTTCTCATACGAGATATTGTTTTTCATATAAGATAAAGCTCCATAAGAAACAAGCAATGCTTTTTGTGTTTATCAGACTTTATCAAATTTGAAATGACATACGTGGTATACAAGTTTTTTTCAACTTGGTTCCTTTGATTATTGCAAATTTTACGCCGATTTCGAATTACAGAACAGAACAATTTGGTGTAATTTGATAATGTAACGTATGATTAATGTTTTGTTGTTAACTTCTACTTCATTTAATCTGTTTTTCAAACTCTTTTGATGATTTCCCCGTGTTCATTTATTTTGCTTTGTATATTATTATAACGAAATTTGGATACAAACATAGACAATAATTACTGTAGACAATAAATTAATAAGACGCCCCAAATTATTCAGATTTCCTCTTTATTAAAAAACTGAAAAAAAAAATCGTGTGTAAAGGGTTTTTCCCTTCGGATATAAGATATTACTGTTAGTACACCATAATCACAAAATGGCTTGCAAATGAGAGACTAGTTCGTATTTTGAAGTGATAAGATATCATATTAAAATGAAAAATATTGACAAAAACTTTGTCAAACGTTATTTTGTATCTCACTCATGAACTCAACAAAAAATTGAAAATCTGTTTTGGACGCATGAAACATAAAGAGAAAATATAGCTCACTGCTCTGGAACGTCTCATTCATACGTCAAATTGTCATAAAACGTATGATAATCTTGTGGAATACATGATTTTAGTTGTTGTAAGTGTTCATACTTTGATTTCTTGATTTTTAGAGGCCCTGTATACAGTGCGCCTGGGTTATCAGACACTGAGGGTTTCCTGGCGTTCCTTGTTCGAGGCATGTTACTGTAATCTTCTTCAAAGTTTAGCTTATATTGAACTGTACGTCGGGTAGATACCTAATCTCTCTTATATCAGATACAACCGGATCACCAACTCTTTTACCTGGTCTTATTGTATCAAGATACTGTAAGGCGGAGAAATCTCTAAAGAAATCGTAACTAAGATACTTGACATCGTACGGTTGTTGTGGTCTAACTTCCTGTATCTTTTCAACATAGTTCGTGGGGGAATAGATAGGGTCTTTCGTATTTTCTGTTCTATAGAACTGTGAACAGAGTCCACTTCCATTTGCGTATGCCCGCGTTCAAGAAATTTCTGTGAAATTACAATATTTTGTTTAGAAGATGCATAAAGTAAGGTATTTGCCAAAACAGAATTTCGGTTTTGATACCCGCAACCATCTGAATACAAAATAATTTCCTCTAATCCTTGCCTCATTGAATCTTCTATCAAATCATATATACATGACGCAAAACAGTTGGCCGTCAACCCAGATTGACCTTCATGCCAGAAGTAACATTTTACATCTTTTGAGGCCAAATCATATGTAGTGAAGTTGTGACAAGCGAGTTTGGTTTTGAAATAAACTGCACTTGCTTGAATCGAAGGACAAAGCAGGACAGACTGAACATCCATTGTAAAAACTTTCATGTTTCTATTATTAAGGGCCTTCTCTTTATCTTTCATTTTCTCGTTTCTTGCAGAATCCTTTCTATTAACATGATTTTGGTACTCTGTATCATCAACATTTTTTGTTTCATATGCAACACAAATGTCACATTGATCCTTCTTTGGTCTAAAAAGGGATAGATTCATCATTCTAAATATTTTTAAGAGAGTCATTTTGGACACAGGAGTTATATCATTAGAAGAGTTTGAAGAACAATGATCCTTATAAGTGCGATACAGGTCGGCAAAAGTCCTGTATTCTGGCTCAATGTATTCCCTTTCAGAAGAAACCCTGCAGTAATGGGATGGCATCTTCGGTAGTTTTTTTTAGAAAATCTCTTGCTTGGTGAATCTGTGGAGATTCATTTTTTGGTGATTGTGAGTTTGTAATATTTGGAATCCCGTACTCATTTAATTTGTCCATCCATCCATAAAGAGTGTGTTCCCCAATACCTAATGTTGAAAGGAACATGTCCTTGCACACAGAAATTTTCAAGGTTCCATTTCGCAAATAACGTATTTTTACGTCTAGACTCTGGCTGTCTAGAAGTAGGTATGCACTGGTCAACAAGAGCTGTTGCATATGCCTTCTTCTCCGACCAATTCATGTTGTTCCAGAAGGTGTGATGGATCTCTTTTCTCGTGTTGTCTGTAATAAGATTGCACTGTCTAGTTTTCGCGCACCTTTTCTTGCAATTTGGTTGACCTATGAGCCTTTGAGGTCTGTCTTCTGAGTAAGATTTGTGTCCATCGACTTTAACGACCCCTCTGTAAGGTTTCCCTTCCATTCGAAGTTGTTTGTTCATGTTTCTAGCCCACATTTTAGGATTACCGAACCCACGTTTTGCCCTGGTTGTTTCCTTTCTGTCTTTTGTATCAAAGTCTTGTTCTCCTTCAACTACCTCAACATGATCAACATTTTCAGGGACAAGCTCTGTTGTAGTGTCATTCATGTTTGCGACATCATCGCTGTGGGTTTTTTATTTCTTTTTTTTCTTTTTACTCATTTTACGTTTTCGTTTTGAATCTTGATTAGATGAATCAGAATCACTCACATTTTTCATATCACGTTTTTTGGGCAACCATGTCTTGTCAGCCCCTGAATCGTCTGAATCAAATGAATCAGTAATACCCAAATTATCATCATCGTCAACATTCCTGTCAGAATGCAATGTTTCTTGACAATGAAGGCCCATTTCCTTATTTGTATTTTCGGGAAATATTATGGAATTGCCTTGGATTAGACAGCGAATGTTGTCGGACCTATCATCAAATGTTATATCTGCTTCTTTGGAAAACAATCTCACAGATTTTTCATAGGTCAGTTCTTTTGCCATATTTTCAAACATTTTACCCGGGTCACCAGTTCTTTTGCAATCCTCTGTCTCAGGGTTAATTTTGTCATTTTCCATCGAGACATTACTTGTTTTATCATTTTTTACTTCTGCATTCAAATTTACAAAGTCATTTACATTGCTTCGAGAAAGCATTGTGTTAGCGCTGGCAGTCTCTGCTCTTGTATCTTCGACATTACTCGCTTTGCTTTTTGTGGCTATCTTATCAAGAGCCATCTGAACCATTAACCTTGCTCTCGATGTCATTTTTATGTTCAAACCTATATTCGAATTAAAACATAAGTATACAATTTCTATTACTGATGGCATTTAGAAAAACATAGGTTATATCTTTGTCTGCAAACCTAGCGATGTCTAACTGTCATGTTTTGTTAATTTCGTTTATTGAGTTTTAACAGCTATTAGAATGCTCAGTTTATGTCAGCGGAATTGGTGATGATTTATATGTTTCACTTTATTCATTTTTAATAAATTGAATTTATTTTAAATGTTTATCAATGATAAATTAGCTGCAATTCTGAACATTTTGAGAGAAGTAAAGAAAATTATCTCATTACCAAAAATCGAAAAGGTCGTATTTCATCATTTGGTAAGAATTTTCATAATCGAAAATCGCGTATGTCAAAACAGTCTCTAGAAAAAGTTTTTATTCCCTGAAAAAATGCATGTTTGTCAAGGTATTAAAGCATAATAAATATAATTACGTTTTATTTCGAAACTGACGAACGTAAACACAAACAAATTTCCTCCTTTAACAAGAAAAACCCTGGTTTGAAAATACTTGTCAAATACCTATCACATTAAGATAAGTAATTCATACGTAATATCAATGCTTTTCGGATTAAAGTTACTTAAATTGTTGTTATAAATTTGTAAATAATATGATTTTACCTTAACTGTACTAAAGTTTGCTTCCAAACACTTACTTTCGATGTTTTCTAGTTACTTCAAAGTTATACTCGATTTTCGAATTTCACATCTGACATCCAATCAGCATACGAGATTTACCCACATGACTTAAACTTTGTCGTCCCATTGGCTCTGGTATACATGGTTTTTGTATCTTACAGAGTTTGAAATGCTTACTTCAAATGATAAAAAATAATTTTCGCGCAAAATTGGACTTACGCGGTTTTCGAATTTCACCGACGATATATCGACGACGTTTTGTTAATTAATAATGACAATTTCCATACATATGTTAATGCGATATATCCCAGCGAACTAAAAATTAAAGATACAACAGAATCAAGCACACACGCTTCGTACTTAGACATTTTACTTATTATAGACACAGACAGAAAATTGGCAACTAAGCTATACGACAAACGCGACGATATCGGCTTTCCCATCGTAAATTTTCCACATTTAAATAGTAACATCCCACAGTCACCCGCATATAGAGTTTATATTTCACAAATGATCCGATATGCCAGGGCGTGTACAACATATGAAGATTTCATATACAGATGTAAACTACTCACTGACAAATTATTGACACAGGGATATAGAAAACCGCGTTTGATGTCAACGTTCCGCAAATTTTACGGTCGGTATAATAGTCTTGCTCGCGATTACTCTGTTTCACTGGGTGAAGTGTTGAGGCGCCTTTTCGTTGGCGGTTGTTGAGACGTCTGTACGAATTGCAACGAGGATTCGTTCCTCGCGTATTTCATTTGGACTTGACTGTGGACTCACGACGGGTGTGACCGGTCGACAGGGGATGCTTACACCTCCATGGCACCTGACCCCACCTCTTGGTTTCCAGAGGTCCGTGTTTGTCCATTTTTGCCGGATTTGTATCTGTGTCCTGTATATCCTACAAATTTATACTTTGGTATCTGGGATGTTTTATATCCCACCTCTTGGCTTCCAGAGGTCCGTGTTTATCCATTTTTATTAGATTTGTGTCTATATTCTGGACATCCTTAAGATTTGTAATTTGTTATCTGAGATGATGTTTTATATTTCATTTTATAAGTCTTGAATAATATATGTAACTCCTTTTTCATACATTATTTTCAAACAAGTTGATTTACTATCTATGGTTATGTATGGCTTGTACCAGATAGGATTATTTAGAATTCCATTGTCCTTATTCAAATTAAGGATAGTCATTAATTCGTGGAGGACTAAGAGAACTCCTCCCAGAAAGGGTTTGTAACAATTTTTGAAAGATAAACGGATATACAGCTCCGAATCGACAGAGGTCTGGGGTTGTTACCATAAAACTTAAGAATTACTTAAGTCTACTCAACTTTGGCTAATCATGAAATCTGATTGGCTGAGCAGGCCAAGTAGAGAATTTTCTCAGATTTGAGTAAATTTTCAAGTTTTATGGTGCCATGCCCTAATATTTCACAGTTACAAATTCCATAAAAAATGGCTATCCAGGTAGAATATTCACTTGTAAGCAGTCTTCTAATCCATGTTAATTTCAATGCTTTAATGAAACTATTGATATTTATCATCCTACAACCCCCGTTTTTATAATTTTGTCGTAATACAGTTCTGGCTATTTTGTCTGGTTTATTATTCCATATAAAATTGAAAATGATTTTCTGTAAATTTTCAATCCAATATTTCGGGGGTGTCGGAAGTGAAATGAATAAATGTGTTAATTTTGAAATAAAAACTTACAACAGTAATTTTGCCAAGAGGATTTATATTTCTTTTTTTCCACAAAGATATATCATTCTCAATTTGTAATAATTTGGAATCGTGATTTAATTGTTCTAGATTTTGTAGGTTGTTTGTGAAAGTAATCCCCAAAACTGTGAATGGGCCATTATCCCAATGTAGGGTATACTCCTCATATATTTTGTTTCCTCATTTCATCATTGACCCAATACATACTGTCTTTGTTTTATTGATATTTAGTTTTACTCCTGAATATTTTGAAATTGAAAAGGGAGATCAAGACTACATTTTAAACATTTTTCTGTTCCATCTAAAAAGAAAAAATTGTATCATCAGTATACTGAAGGAGAGTAACTTATTTTCTAATATATATTTCTCTTATATATTTATTTTGTCTTATCATAATTCCCATAATTTCAACATACCAATATAGGGTGAGACTGGATCGCCTTGGCGACAGACTCGCCCTAACACAAATAAGAAGAATCCACTTTGAATAACACATAAGTTTGTATTTTGGTTTAGTGTTTGTATCCATTCAATAAAATTAGAGACAAAATTAAAAAGTTTTTTAATTGAATGACCACGAGCTGAGTTAAATGTTTTTCAAAGTCGACTTGTAATAGTATTCCTGGTACCTTTGTTATAATTGCTGTGTTTAAGACATCATATATTGCCCTGGTGTTTTCTCCGGTATATTTACCACTCGGGAAGCCTTTTTCCATTTTCATGGATCAGCACTGTTTTCAGCCTATTTGCAATATAAGAGGATAAGAGTTTTTAAGAAACATTAATGAGTGAAATAGGTCGTTTGCAAATGTTATTTCAACCATACTACTCCCTTTAATGTCAAAGCTAACGGCTACCTTTTTCATGTTCTGGCTTATGAATGGAATTAAACTTGTGTGAATAAAACAACAGGTCGGGTAATAAAGGGACAAATAAAGTTGGTACCCATAGGAATGTCAACTTGTTCTCCAACACTATATAATGTCACTTTAAAACTAAAATGTCTTGACAAATAACAAGTTTTCTTTCGAAAACGTGTATGGATTTTTTTTTTATATTTACCAGGGGTTGTGCAAAAAGGTGAAACCTGATAATTATCGTGTTTTTACATTTGGTACATCCTCCATTTATCAAAAATTAAATAAGTATAGTATTTATATGTTATTTGCAACGCTCCAGGCATAAGCAATTATCCGGTAGGTCTGATGCTTTTTATGTGGTATTTCATAAAATGATGGTCATCATTTTTACAGTAAATTATTTCTATTATCTAAAACTTGAATTCATTGAAAAATTACATGCAAGAATTTTCTTCGTTTTATGTGATAATAGTTGTATGCATTGTTTCAAGTTTGCATCAATATTCAACTTGTCAGTTAATTACAAAAAATAATCATAAGAATGTGCGAAAATAAGGTTTGTACCTTACTACCTGTCAACTTTTGAATATGAAAATCTCGGATACCATATACGGATTAAGTATTAATCTTCAGAATGCCAAGGATAATTTAATGTCCTCCAAAGGGAAGTATCAGTATGCCAAACAAACAGAAAAACACTTAAATTTCACAAATTCTCGGCCACTTGGCCTTTATCAAGTGAAAGACGACAATATGTATATTTGTTACTATGAAAGACGACAATATGTTACATAGTAACTGATATACATATTGTCGTCTTTCACTTGATAAAGGCCAAGTGGCCGAAAATTTGTAAAATTGGAGTGTTTTTTGTTTCTTGCATATATATATATATATATATATATATATATATATATATATATATATATATATATATATATATATATATATATATATATATATAAACCTGGTGATATTGGACAAACACGGACCTCTGCAAATCAAGAGGTGGGATCAGGTGGCGCATCCCCTGTTGACGGGTCACACCCGCCGTGAGTCCGAAGTCAAATTCAGATGAAATAAGTGAAAAATAAATCCTCATCAAAATTGGTACAGAGGATTCAATAACCGCTATCGAACAGGTAACTCAATATTTCATTTAGAGAAACAGACTGTAATTGCAAACAAAGACATTTTACCGACCGTAAAATATGAGCAATCATATCGAAAGTCGACAACTTTTGGCTACGGTCAATATAACTACGTGTACTAACATTGTTTTACCATGTGTCAATTCATGAAACAAAGTGATTCGTGCACAGTATGTGTCTCAATTATTTGGTGGATGGAGGCACATGCATATATATTCAAATATGATTTTCTTAATATCTCGTTTATCTGGGATATGATTGTATATTAAACTTTCTATATTCGTTATTGTTAGAGTTTCATTGTCAAACATGTTGTAAATCCTAATAATTATACGACTATAAACGTCTATACGGGGATTTTGTCAAACATGGCATATATAAGAATTATATAAACATACCTCAATTTCTATATCCAGTCACACAGATACTTGACTCTAATCCTGATGACTCCTCTACAGATATAACGAGGGATTGTCCTCAGATTTATCTGACCTATTTTCTTTATTTCACTAATGACACATTGCTAGTGTGACAGGTCGGATAGGGAATACCAGATCCTCCAGGACACCGTATTCCACATCTGGATTTTCCCGAGTCCATTTTTGTTTAATGTTCATCATACTGTCTTCTGGAGCTCCTGACGATTAACACGTTGGTATATGTACCTGTTTATTTTCAAAATATACATATTAAAGGCATACACGTTGTCAAAATGGATTTTTGTTTGTATTAAAAGTAAAAATTAAGAAGTACCAATTGATAACTCAAGTTCATTAGAACACCACAAATTAGATGTGTAAATGGTCTCAACATGAAGAACAATTGCATATCCGAAACGGGATAGGACCAGGTGTCCGGAAGGACTCGGCGTCCCCTCCTGGTATGCCACAGCAGTAGGAAATGTTCCATGGAAACTCAAGCTGAACAGGATACATCTGGCCGAGGTAATTCTGAAATTCTGAATTATTTGGACCGTTTGAGTCCCGAGGGAATACATAAACCTAGTACCTGTCATTTCCGTACCTGCTGATAATCTTAATCAATTTAACAAATACTCTATTGTGCGCACAGTTTAGTTATATTGTGCGCACAGTTTAACTATATTGTGCGCACAGTTTAAAATTCATTATATTGTGCGTACAGTTTAGTTATATTGTGCGCACAGTTTAATTATATTGTGCGCACGGTTAAGTTATATTGTGCGCAGTTTAGTTTTATTGTGCGCACAGTTTATTTATATTGTGTGCACAGTTTACCTATATTTTGCGCATAGTTTAGTTATATTGTGTGCACAGTTTAGTTATATTGTGTGCACAGTTTAGTTATATTGTGTGCACAGTTTACCTATATTTTGCGCACAGTTTAACAAATATTATATTGTGCGCACAGTTTAGTTATATTGTGTACACAGTTTAACATTCATTATATTGTGCGCATAGTTTAGCTATATTGTTTGCACAGTTTAGTTATATTGTGTGCACAGTTTAACCATATTGAATATTTAATAAGAAGCCTAATGGGCCTTAGGTCGCTCACCTGGCAATTTTTTTCAACATTGCATAAGAAGTCAAAGTGTCTAAAAGATTATATTTTCTGTTAAATTGGTTGATTTTTAAATATGTTCCAATTTGTGACTCCTTTTGGAGCCTCTAAGTGTCTTAGCCCCTTTTCCTTTGCAATCATTGTGCGGGTTAATATGGGAATAGTTTCTGCAAAATTTTGTTTGTTTACTTATGTGCCTGTGACCTAAAACTTTTACCCCATGACCTTGACACTTTGTAAACCTGGTTTAGCTATATTGTGGCAAAGATTAACTATATCTGAATATCTAAGAAGAGGTCCAACGAAAAACTTTATAATATATCTTTGGATACAATAGGTCTATATTAAAATCCATACATCTAGTACACATAGATGCTTCAAAAGGAGTCAGATCTAGAAACATTTTCAAATTCAACTCATTAAACAGAAAATATCATTTTTAGATATTTTGACTTCTTATGCAATGTTGAACAAATTTGCCGTGTGAGCGACATAATGCCTCTCTTCTTTTCTATTCAGATAAAGTTAAACTGTGCGCACAATATACCTAATTTGTGCGCACAATATAGCTAAACAGTTAAACTGTGCGCACAATATAACTAAACTGTGCGCACAATATAACTAAACTGTGCGCACAGTATAAAGAAACTTTGCGCACAATATACCAAAACTATGCGCACAATATAACTAAACTGTGCGCGCAATATAACGAAACTGTGCGCATAATATGAAGAAGTTGTGCGCATAATAGACCGAAACTGTCCGCACAATATAACTAAACTGTGTGCACAATATAATTAAACTGTGCACACAATATATTTAATCTGTGCTGACAATATAACCAAATTGTGCTCACAATATAACTAAACTGTGCGCACAATATAATGAATTTTAAACTGCACACAATATAGTTAAACTGTGTGTACAGTATAACTAAACACTGCGCACAATATAGTATTTGTTAAACTGTGCGCACAATATAATTAAAATATACTTTATTCTGTGTCACTAAAGGGGCGCCGTAGCTTTTTAATGCTGTACTTACGAATCCCAGGATTATTTGCTGATGAAAATATATTGAGAGGATCTAATTAAAGAATTTTGTTCAGGATTTAGGTTTGCCTACATAGAGTTAGAAGGTCGTGTCGCAAAAAATAATAATAATAAATAAATAGATATACAAAAAATTCATTTATTTATTCATACATTTGATCGTAGTAAACGACCATAGTTTTTGCATATCTTGTCCATTTCCAACGGGCCAGATATTGACTTAGCGGTTGCCAAGAACCATACACACTGAACACACACACACACACACACACACACACACACACACACACACACACACACACACACACACACACCCAAAATCATACAATATTTACATGCAATGTAGACACTTACAAAAGGATAGATTAGTTTAAACTTTATTTGTAAACAGAACTCATATACACACAATGCTCAGGATAGATTGATACATAGAAGTCCAAGCTGTACTGTGTCAGTGCAGTTTAGAATTACACAGACACATTACATACAACGAAATAAGTTCCAGATACCGAGGTAAATAAGAAAATCACAAGCATTTATAAAGGTGCGGGATTCGAATTAAACCCCTATACATGTATTTCTACAGTGTGCGACATATCTATACGCTGTTTATTGATTTACTAAAAGGTAGTGACTGACATTTTTAAAAAATAACATTCTGAAATTGAATCTCTTACATGACAAGAGGAATATAAAAATGTTGAACGATTAGCCTTGTATGATTAACCAGTACACTATAGTTATTCAACAACGATAAATATTTAATGATAAAATACGTTTGATCACTGCATCGTGCAATAAAGTGTTTTGGTTTAGATATATAGGCCTACATTTGTTTTGTATGAAATATGGACCGTTATTTATCTAATGTTGAACGTGGAATTTATAGATTAGGTATTGTGCTGCATTGCAGCAATAAAATTCCTTGTAGTTCATTATAGCGTGAGTTATTTACACTTGGCTTGTCTTTGCTTTTATTACTGCACCGTATTAACGAATAAATCATGTATGAAGGCTGCGGTGTTGTGTATTCGCGCACTTTATAATGTAAGACTTACCTCCCTTTGGATATCTAGTTCTCTTGCTATTGTTATTAACTTAGCTCAGTTTACGTAGTTATACCATTTGTGAGTGCAGCAGGAAGATGGGGTCCAGGTTTGTTTAGAATTAAATTTATTATTGCAATAGTGGAATTTAGAAGGCAGCTGGAATTTTAAATCCGGAAAAGTGGTTGTTTTGGCGTTTCGGTGTCACCAGAAACCCGTTTCGGGACAGCTGTTTAGTGTATCCCTGTGTCAACAAACCTGAAATGACATAATTTGTTTCACATGGTCTTTTTTGACAAATCAGCTTGCTGTAGTCGCCGTTATCGATCCAACACCAGCACTTGGCGCAATTTTCGACGGTTACCCGTGATAAACGTGGAATCTTGATGATGAAAGAAGAAAGAAAATAGAGGGAAACTGAATTTTTACAAAAGAAACTGAAGGTGAGAAAATGTCACACTTTCGCGGATCAGTGAACTGTGTAAAAAAATGTCAAGCGTTACTCGGTACAGCATTGAGCGAAAGATTGAAAAGGTGTATTCAGACACTGAGACCGTGTATTAGAAAAAGATCCTTTAACAGTTTAAGTACCTCTTTGTGTTTGAGCACGCGACCACGCGCTTCACAAATAACTGTTTAAATTGATGCCGTAACAATAGCAATCGTAAATTCTTTTGTCAAAGCAGAGATGTCGCTGGTCAGAAGGCATGGGGATCGGATCGATGTAAAACAAAACGATTTCTTTGATGTAAAAGTTTGTCGTTTGCAAAACTTTGAATTGTCTTTATAAGCTTTTTTTATCTGATTTTTGTAACTTTGTATTTGGTTACATGGATGTAATGAGATCTCTCTCTCTCTCTCTCTCTCTCTCTCTCTCTAGATATGATTTCAAAATTCTTTTGTGATTATTCGTTCTTTTGAAGAACGGGAAATTTTTAATTCTAGATATGATTTAGTGATTTTCTGCAGGCCTAAAATCTAAGCTTTTTATCTTTAAAAGTTTGTCGTTTGCAAAACGGTTTGGAATTGTCTTTAATAAGCTTTTTTTATCTGATTTTTGTAACTTTGATAACAAATTACTGGTGGTATAGAAATTAGAATAGGAAAGTAATGATAAATCTCTCTCTCTCTCTCTCTCTCTCTCTCTCTCTCTCTCTCTCTCTCTCTCTCTCTCTCTCTCTCAAATTTGTTATTTTACATTATTATAGAATCATTTAAATTAAAGGAGACATGTTCAGTTATTATATAGATGATCTACAACTATTAATATTTGTATTGGAACCTACATGTAATTCTATATATACCATATAAAATTGCCATCCACAACTACCGATTTTCCAGGCTTTCATTCAATGCCAGTAGGCCAGGGAGGGCCAAAAAAGGTAAATTTCCAATGCTAAAAAAGCATTATTTCCAAATTTGAAGTATAAATTTTGGGAAATTTTTATTTCAAATTTGGAAATAATGCTTTTCAATATGATATTGGTAAAATTCTGAATTCAAAAGACCCAGGCTCCATGCCCAAAATAGTATGGAAAATCCCTGGATGTAACACATATTTAGCTTGTCCAGTACTTTATCATCCAGGCCTTTTTTGTCAAGTTTGGGAATATGCCATTTGCAACACAATTATTGGGAATTTTAACATGAATTTATTTCATATTGGGGAAAAATTGTGTGCACACATGAAAATATAAATGCTTTTTTGAAATGCAATTTTAGTTACAATAATATTATTTTTTTCTTTACTGTCATGAGCTCAACATCAAATTGGGATTTTTTTTTATGAAATTGGGAAAAAATACACATATGCATTTTGCACTAGGAATGGAGTTTTGGCCCCATGGATACTAATTACTATAGAAAAAGGCCTGTTATTGATTTAAGTGAAATGCAACTTTTTGAAAAGAAAGTTAATTTCCCGAGATAATGATCCAAATATGTTTTTACATGTAATGGACAAAGTAAAATTGTTGTGTTGATATGCAGTGGAATCTCATTATGTCGAAATTGGATTAGTCGAAGTATTGGATATTTCAAAGTGGGAAGCCTGGTCCTGATTCTTATAGATATAATAATAATATATATCAATTGAAATTTTGGTTACGGTATCATGAATTCCAGATATCTTAGATTAATAAGGGCAGTCCCATGAGTTTCGAGATAGCAAGATTCCACTGTACATGTAAATGTATGAGAGAAAAGTCATACCTACCCCTTTTGTGCTAGTTATTATGAAATGTGTATGGTGAAAAACAATTTCATTAATTGTTGTAAAGTTATATATGTTTACCTTTTGCCATCAAAGCAACATAAACAGAAGTGTGCACAATATGACATGGGTATCAGGAATTAACATCAACATGCAGATCTGGTAAAAGGCATTCCCAATGTAAAATCTGCTATATTTTCCCCAATTTTGAGCAGAAATTTTCCAGTTATGTCCACCATGTTGCTCACTTTTGGTATACAGACAAAGGAAAAATTTACAACTTTTCAAAGTACCACCCAATTAAAACCTCTATGTCTTCAGATGAATTTCATGTTGTCAGTTTAATAAAAAGTTAAATGAATCAAAAGTTTTGTATCTTTATTTCTACTAGTAGAATGACCGTATATGTACAATTGTACATGTAGTTACTTTTTATTTTACCAAATTTATTTGATTGTGAAGTAAAATTCCCAATTGAAACGGTGCAATATCCACATACCAAAAATGGTCTGTTAACCCATGGGCATGTAAGGAAGTAAAACCCAACACATGTACAGGCGACTCAGTCTTACAAGTATTGATCTCTATTGAATTATAGTAATTTACAGTCCAGGCATTTTCCACCCTATCATAAGGGGCCGAAATAAGGCCCCATTCCCAATGCAAAATTAATACATGTTTTCCTAATTTGCAGTCCAAATTTCCAAGTTGAAGTCAAATGACAATAAATTTGAAGATAGTCTTGTATTTTCACATAGTTTCATGCAATTCTATTTTTCTCAATATCAATAGAATGCTACTAGTATTCCCAATTTTAAAGGCCCAGGCCCCATTCTCAAAATGGCCTTTACACACAGGTGCCTTCTTTATACAGAGGTGGTCTTTGATGCAAGTTTGACTACTTTGTAAATTATTGTTAGAAGTCTTATGTGTATATGTACAGTGTTACGTTAAAATCATTTTAAAAGTTACATGTATTACCAAAACAATAAATTTATGCAAACATTTGTAAATCACACAAGAGTTTTGTACAATTACTGTTTCATTTATCAGAAACACTAACTTAGAAACTCATCCCATTTAGTACTATTAGCCTTCACTATCTATAGATTTACCTGAGAACACTTTTATCAATATTAATCCAAATGTTTGAGGTAGGATTAGACTGTAAACATGACCTGGTATTTGTTAAACTTTAGACATGTAACATTCCTTAATTTAGAGTTTATCTTCTGTGTTGCGGATGTGATAATGTAATCAACCAAATATTAAAGATGTAGTGGCAGATAGTTCATCAAGTGGTGACACTGAAATGATTTATAAGTAAACAGATTTAAATAGGATAAACAGTATCTCCATGTTACAAAAATGTTTTGTAACAGTTGTCAGGACTGCTGAACTGACACGAAAATGTTTAACTGGACTGTGTTGAATTGTCACAAAAATGTTTAACTGGACTGTGTTGAACTATCACAAACATGCTTAACTAGACTGTTGAACTGTCACCAAAATGTTTAACTGGACTATGTTGAACTATCACAAACATGCTTAACTAGACTGTTGAACTGTCACCAAAATGTTTAACTGGACTGTGTTGAACTGACATAAAGTAGCACATGTAATAAAAATACAGGTATGACATTTAAAATGCATTGGTATCAGTCCATAGCGTTGGTAAAAATTTATAGTGGCACTTTAACTATAGTGGCTGTCTATAACTGATCTCAACATAAGTGAAACAATTTTCAACAGGATGTAAAACATTAATAAGATAAACATTTTGTCTCCTGAATTTGTTACTTTGGTGCATCTACATCTACTCTAAAAGGGCATTGATTACACTTCAGCCTATTTTGAGAGACCAACACTGTCAGTGACTCGTGAAAGACTTCCTGTCTTTTGAGGCCACATTTTGAAAAAAGACGTATGGTTCAGTAGTTAAATAACTATGTAAAAATAAAACCTCTTTTCAGAGACCACATTTCAGTGTCTCTCAAGGCAGGGTTCACTTTATATCTATACACAAATGTAGATATTAATCTTTGGTCCTATGTTGGATGTACATGTACACATGTAGACCTGTACATATACTATGATACATACCTACAAGTACATTGGCTACAACGCATATCAATGGCTTGGAACACATTTTCTCTAGTATTCATACATGTAACTTGTACATTAACACAATTAAAACATTTATAAGAATCAGATGTGGACAGCCCGTATTCCCTTCTGTGTTATAATAGTATTATAATATATACACACATATACAAGGATGATGATAGAATCCTAGGTCATTCTCAATGTATTGTTCAGTAGTTTTATAAACATCATTTATTTGTAGCACTAGTGTACATTCTCTGTATACCTACATTTTGTGTTAACATGTGTATTTTTCACAAGAGCTGAAAGTCTGAATACCAATACAAAAATGTTTGATTATTTATGACTATTGATTCATATTTGAATATTCGTCTCTCTATACATGTACTTGTATATATATGTTTCTTTTCACTGACGTCGTTGAGTGAAGCGAAACAGTCACATAGGGATCATGCAGATTCCACCTCCTTAAATTACATTTTCTCCCTCTGTTTTTTCTCATAACTCTGAAATAAATTGCTATTTATATCTATAGTCAATTATACGTTTATTACCTATTAGAGCTGTCGTTGCAATTGATAAATTAGATATTGATGTATCGATATACAAATTGATTTGATATGATAATTGATACATTTTTGGTATCAATACATTTAATGTTGCATTTCACAGGATGTATCTTCTTTTACAATTTCCAAAATTTTCCATTTGTTTTACTTCATGTTCTTGAACTATGTTACATTTTATTCTAATTGTTCAATTTGTTCAGATAAACAATGTTTTCATTGCAGTGATTTTTTTTATCTTCAGATAGTAAAATACACGATTTGATTTGATTTGATTTTTTGTTTTACGCCATACTCAACAATCTTTCAGTCATATGATGGCGTCCAGTTTTTATTGGTGGAGGAGAAACCCCAGTTACCCGGGTAAAGACCACCGACCTTTCGCAAGAAAACTGGCAAACTTTCCCACTTAATTCGAAATGACCCAAACGGGATTCAAACCAGAGGTGGTAACATACACAGTAACACACCTAAATATTATAATGAATCTATATATTTCAAGGGTGAAGAAATCCTATACCCGACTTGCCCGATCTGTTATGTTTACCATCCAGACAAGTGAATTTCTTTACTTTGGTTTTCGGGAACAAGTGCATTATAAAGAAAAAAAAAACAAGACAAATTTAAAGTTCAAAGTCCTATTAAATTATTTTTGTATATATAAAAAATTTGTCAGTAAATATTGGACAAGTAAAAATGTATTTCAAGCAACCAATTTATTTGCATTTACTTTCCCGGGGACAAGTGCACGGAAGTCACATTTCCACACCCCAGTATTTTGAATACATTTTATAGAAGTACCAATTTATTAGATTTATTGATATATATATATATATCAATATTTTTTACATATTGATATATCAATATAGAATTTCTCATTAATGATAGCCCTATACATTGTACCTGAGTCCTACCTGTAAAATTGTCAAATAATGTTCTGTTCTTAACAAAGTAATTGCCATTGCATACAAGCATTTGAGCATGAAAGATTTTTAATTATGGAGTATTAATACATGCTCAAAGGCAAAAATTTAAATATTTGACCTTGCTACACAACAATCTGCAAAAGAGTATTGTTAATAGAAATTCTGCATACCTAGTAGTCTCTCTTTTCCATGACAATTAGTGATGACAAAATGATGCTACACTGTGTAATGTACTGGTATTAAACATGTAACAAAATGATGCTATACTGTGTAATGTACTGGTACTAGACATGTGACAAAATGATGCTACACTGTGTAATGTACTGGTACTAGACATGTGACCAAATGATGCTATACTGTGTAATGTACTGGTACTAGACATGTGACAAAATGATGCTACACTGTGTAAGATACTGGTACTAGGCTTGTGACAGAATGATGCTACACTGTGTAATGTACTGGTACTAGACATGTGACAAAATGATGCTATACTGTGTAATGTACTGGTACTAGACATGTGACAAAATGATGCTACACTGTGTAAGATACTGGTACTAGGCTTGTGACAGAATGATGCTACACTGTGTAATGTACTGGTACTAGACATGTGACAAAATGATGCTACACTGTGTAATGTACTGGTACTAGACATGTGACAAAATGATGCTATACTGTGTAATGTACTGGTACTAGACATGTGACAAAATGATGCTATACTGTGTAATGTACTGGTACTAGACATGTGACAAAATGATGCTATACTGTGTAATGTACTGGTACTAGACATGTGACAGAATGATGCTACACTGTGTAATGTACCGGTACTAGACATGTGACAGAATGATGCTACACTGTGTAATGTACTGGTACTAGACATGTGACCAAATGATGCTATACTGTGTAATGTACTGGTACTAGACATGTGACAAAATGATGCTACACTGTGTAAGATACTGGTACTAGGCTTGTGACAGAATGATGCTACACTGTGTAATGTACTGGTACTAGACATGTGACCAAATGATGCTATACTGTGTAATGTACTGGTACTAGACATGTGACAAAATGATGTTACACTATGTAATATACTGGTACTAGGCTACAGAATGATGCTACACTGTGTAATGTACTGGTACTAGACATGTGACAAAATGATGCTATACTGTGTAATGTACTGGTACTAGACATGTGACAAAATGATGCTATACTGTGTAATGTACTGGTACTAGACATGTGACAAAATGATGCTATACTGTGTAATGTACTGGTACTAGACATGTGACAAAATGATGCTACACTGTGTAATGTACTGGTACTAGACATGTAACAAAATGATGCTATACTGTGTAATGTACTGGTACTAGACATGTAACAAAATGATGCTATACTGTGTAATGTACTGGTACTAGACATGTGACAAAATGATGCTATACTGTGTAATGTACTGGTACTAGACATGTGACAAAATGATGCTATACTGTGTAATGTACTGGTACTAGACATGTGACAAAATGATGCTATACTGTGTAATGTACTGGTACTAGACATGTGACAAAATGATGCTACACTGTGTAAGATACTGGTACTAGGCTTGTGACAGAATGATGCTACACTGTAATGTACTGGTACTAGACATGTGACAAAATGATGCTATACTGTGTAATGTACTGGTACTAGACATGTGACAAAATGATGCTATACTGTGTAATGTACTGGTACTAGACATGTGACAATTTGATGTTACACTGTGTAATGTACTGGTATTAAACATGTAACAAAATGATGCTACACTGTGTAATGTACTGGTACTAGACATGTGACAAAATGATGCTCCACTGTGTAATATACACTGTGTAATATACCGGTATTAGACATGTAACAAAATGATGCTATACTGTGTAATATACTGGTACTAGACATGTGACAAAATGATGTTACACTGTGTAATATACCAATATTAGACATGTAACAAAATGATGCTATACTGTGTAATATACTGGTACTAGACATGTGACAAAATGATGCTACACTGTGTAATGTACTGGTATTAAACATGTAACAAAATGATGCTACACTGTGTAACGTACTGGTACTGGACATGTGACAAAATGATGCTACACTGTGTAATATACTGGTACTAGACATGTGACAAAATGATGCTACACTGTGTAATGTACTGGTACTAGACATGTGACAAAATGATGCTATACTGTGTAATGTACTGATACTAGACATGTGACAAAATGATGCTACACTGTGTAACGTACTGGTACTAGACATGTGACAAGATGATGCTACACTGTGTAATGTACTGGTATTAGACATGTGACAGAATGATGCTACACTGTGTAACATACTGGTACTAGACATGTAACAAAATGATGTTACACTATGTAATATACTGGTACTAGACATGTGACCAAATGATGCTACACTGTGTAATGTACTAGTATTAAACATGTGACAAAATGATGCTACACTGTGTAACATACTGGTACTAGACATGTGACAAAATGATGATACACTGCTTAAAATACTGGTGTGAGACATATGATCAGATATTATTACATTTACAGTAATTTTATTTTCGAACATGTTTACAGTATATATCATAACACATTCATGAATATTCAAACATTTGTTTCAACTTGATTCTCTGTGGGTAAAATTACAGGTCTTTATGCACTCAGAATAAAATTTGTAATGCAAAGTCAACGTACCAGTCATTCGTAAAGTACAAATTTACATGCAGTCAGAATAAGGTGAAAAGTCAATGTACCAATCATCCTAAATTACAAGTTTACATGTACAATATACTTACAATCAAATGTTGTAATGATATGTAAATCAACGTACAATGTACCAATCATTCATAAATCACAAGTATACATGTACTTAGAGTTAGATACAAGGTCAATGTCCACATTATAAATTCATATTTTACCCACATGTCATTTACAGGGAATTAGAGACCCATATAATAATAAGAATAACATATAGGAATTATCCCATCAGTTATCCGACTTTGTAACCATAAATCATTCCCAATGTATAATATATTAATAAACATGTATAGCAATATTTTCACAGTCAGTGGTGTATGATTTTCTAGAATAGAAACCGACCTGTTTGATGTGAAACTGATTTATAGCTGCTTTTTCTCTAATATATCTGAATTGAAATATATCCCAAAATACATGTTTCTTAGTAGCACTTGGATTTTTCCTTTTGGAGGGAGGGTGGGGGGGGGGGAATTTACCATTAGATATGCATTCCCTGTGTGAACCATTTGTGGTCAAACATCAACACAACTATATTGTTAGATGGACAGGTCATTAGATCATAAATCATTTCTTTGTCCTTCAGCAGACATTACACATGTATTACATTTACAGTAGGTATATAGGTAAAAGTCAGAAGATGTTATTAACATACATATAAAGTTGGAAGGTGTTAAGGTCACGTAAGGTTAGTGTCACTCAATATGTTTTTTCTTTGTAATAATCCATCAATTTTTATGCTATTTGTGTTATAATAAGAATTTGCTGAATTGCATTTGTGATTTAAGTTTTGAATCTCTGCATACATGTATACCCTAACACCATGAGTAAGTTAGAAATGCATGCAGGGGATTTTTTTTCTCACTTTGAACAGGCCTACTATATTCTTCGTCTGTATCCTAAGGTGTAGACAAACCATTCACAGTGTTAAAAATATCTTTGTTTCTCCTTACCCGACCCATAATTTTGAAGATGGGGTAGGTACATGTGGGTTGGCTTTCTCATTTTTTTTGAAAAGAGGCATAATATTACCATTTTTACATGTACAGTTAAACTTGAATATAATAAACTCAGTTTGTACGAATCCATGAATCATTCACACTAAGGCCAGTGTTAAAAATATCTTTGTTTCAGATGCTAGCAGACTTATATGTAAATCGGGACTTAACAAATTGTCTGTTATTGGAGGGTGTCCATTATGGCAGGTTTTACTGTATCCCTTTGCCAGTGTTTTTCTGATGAGACCAAGGTCCCATGTCACAGTAAACCTGACACATTGAAAAACCCTTACTGCATTGGCGTCAGCCCATAGTACTGTAGGTCAAAATTTGTGGTACTTCATCTAAAGCTGGTGACATCTTCATTTAAGTGAAAAATTCATAGCTGGATGTAAAACAACAATATTGAAACCAAAACAAACTTTCTTTAGGCTCTATTGCTGTTGTTATTTGGATACAATTTTGTACCCTAAGTAATTCACAGTTTCAAGTGTCTTATGATGAACTTGCCCCTTATTTGTGTACAGATCATTGAAGTAACTTTAATATCCTCTGATGCACATGTTAATAATGTAGATGAGATTTATCTTGTTGCATTGTTTTATTTCTTTGAAGTTAACAAAACACCTTTACTAATACATGCCGATAATTAAACAGTTGCATGTGGGGTTTTTTCGCAAGTCAATAATTTCTCTGCTCCAAGTTGTATGATCTGTTTCTTTAATCTTCCAGAAAAGTCACTTACTGATAGCTGGGTCATTTCATTGAGTTTTTCATAATTGCTTTGTATATTGTTCATGGGTAACCTATGTGTTCAGCTGTATAGTGATTAGTAACTTGTAAGAAGATACTGCTGTTTAGGAAGTTTTTTTATCTATTGCTTCAAAGTTTTTTTTCAGAGTTTTGTTTTTCTTATGTAGTACATGTGTGTATATACATGTATTATTCCCTTGAACTTTAGGTCCGTAAAATACTGAACTTGCAGTTGTTATGTATTAAAAAGTCCACATTAATTTTTGTACATATGTACATGCATGTTTTATGTAAAAATACATGTGTAAAGAGTTTTTAGCATTTGCAATACAGTGTTTACTGATAGTAAAAATACTGAAGCCCAGCTGCACTGAAGTCCATCTCATTGTTAATGCATGGTCTGTCTTTGATAATTACCATGATTGATAACTTTCACCATATATGTTTTACCTCATACTCAGTAATTTTCATTCATTGCATGCCTGTCAGTTTTTATGACATCTTATGTCATGGTGACACCTAACCTGTTGTGTTTATGAGGACTCACTTGGTGGTGATGACTGACCTGTTGGTGAGGACTGACCTGTTAGTGGGGACTGATCTGTTGATGAGGATTGACCTGTTGGTGAGGTCTGACCTGTTGTTGAGGCCTGACCTATTGATGAGGATTGACCTGTTGGTTAGGCCTGACCTATTGATGAGGACTACTGAACTATTGGTGAAGACTGACTTGTTAGTGAGGGCTGACTTGTTGGCGACAACTGACCTGTTGATGAGGACTAGACTGGCCAATTGGTGAGGACTGATCTGTTGGTGAGGCCTGACCTATTGATGAGGACTGAGCTGTTGGTGAAGACTGAACTATTAATGAGTACTGACCTATTGGTGAAGACTTACCTTTTAGTGAGGACTGACCTGTTGATGACAACTGACCTGTTGATGAGGACTGGACTGACCGATTGGTGAGGACTGATCTGTTGGTGGGGCCTGACCTGTTCCGTTTTGGTGAAGACTGACATGTTGGTGAGGCCTGACCTGCTGAGTGTTGGTGAGGGCTAATGTATTGATAAGGACTGAACTATTGATGAGAACTAATCTCTTTAGTGTTGGTGAAGACTGACCCATTTGTGGGATCTGACTTGTTTATCAGGCCTGACCTATTGGTGAGGGATGACCTGTTTAATGTTGGTGAGGACTGACCTATTGATGAGGTCTGACCTGTTCTGTGTTGGTGAGGACTGACCTGTTAGTGAGGCCTTACATGTTCAGTGTTGGTGAGGGCTGACCTGTTGGTGAGACCTGACCTATTGATGAGGACTGACCTGTTGGTGAGGCCTGACCTGTTCAGTGTTGGTGAGGACTGACCTCTAGGTCAGGCCTCACATGTTGGTGAGGTCTGACCTATTCAGTGTTGGTGAAGTTGATCTGCTGGTGAAGATTGACCTGTTGATGAGGACTAGCCTGTTCAGTATTGATGAGGACTGATCTGTTTATGCGGACTAACGTATTGGTGAAGACTGACCTGTTGGTGATGCCTGACATGTTAGTGAAGACTTATCTATTGGTGAGGCCTGACCTGTTCAGTGTTGGTGAGAACAGTTGTATTGATTAGGACTAGTCTCTTTAGTATTGATGAATACTGACCTGTTGGTGAGGCCTGACCTGTTGATTAGGCCTGACTTATTTGTGAGGGCTGACCTGTACAGTGTTCGTGAGGACTGACTTATTGGTGAAGTCTGACCTGTTGAGTGTTTGTTAGGACTGACCTATTGATGACGCCTGACGTATTGTTGAGGGCTGACCTGTTCAGTGTTGGTGAGGACTGAGCTATTGGTGAGGGCTGACCTGTTCAGTGTTGGTGAGAACAGACATGTTGATGAGGTCTGACTTGTTCAGTGATTGTGAAGACTGATCTGCTATTGGTGAGGCTTGACTTGTTAGTGTTGGTGTATACTGATGTATTGATGAGGATTGACCTATTGATCATGAGGACTTGCCATTTTAGTGTTGGTGAGGACTGACCTCTTGATGACAACTAACCTATTCAGTGTTGGTGAGGTCTGACCTGTTTAGTGTTGATGAGGACTTGCCTTTTCAGTGTTGATGAGGACTGACCTGTTGATGAGGATTGACCTGTTGGTAAGGGCTGACCTGTTCAGTGTTGGCAAAGACAGACCTATTGGAGAGGCCTGACCCATTCATTGTTGTTAAGGACCGACCTACTGATGAGGATTGACCTGTTCAGTGTTGTTAGGACTGGCCTGTTGGTGAGGCCTGACCTGTTCAATGTAGGTTAGGACTGGCCTGTTGGTGAGACCTGACCTGTTGGTAGGACTGTGGACCAGATCTTGGTTCACAAAATAGAAAGTATGTGTTGTTAATATTATAAGTTCTGAAGTATTGTGGCTGATGTGTTCCTACTTCTCTTTTCTGGGGACAGTTCTTTTTCTTTAGTTTTAATGAGGATAATATTCAGCCCAATTGCCAATGTAAAATGCATGTGTTTTTCCCAATTTGATAAAGGAAAAAATCCCTATACATGGTAAATGAATCAATACAGGGGAAATGCATATAAAGAAGTTCCATTACAATTTTAGATTTACAAGTGTACGAACAATTTTTCCCAATTTGACACAAATTTACATTAATATTCCCAGTCATGTTGCCAATGGTATTTTCCCCAAATTGGCAGGAAAAAAAACCCTGGGGTAGTGGTCTTGTAATTTACCTCTTTTGTAGCAACATTTGTAATTTGTATATATAATTATTTTTACAAAACTGAAAAGATGACAAGATGGCATGTAGCTGGTGTTGGAATTACAGTGACAGTTGACCATGTTTGACTTGTACGTTGTACTTAAACATGTACATCTTCTACATGTATGATGGTAATCATAATTCTCTATTTTAGATGGTTTCCCACAAATTCTAGGGTTTTTATTGATTTTAAAGCCACTAAAATGATTTGTACATAATTGCATTGAAAGCAAGTGGAAGGCTTACATGTAGAATATTGCAATCAATGGACATTTACATCTTATTCCAACGAAGAATTCTGGAATAATTTAACCCAGTTCTCTTTATCTTGGGAGAATGATAATATAAAAACTTTTTCGTAAAATTTATGACGTAATCCAAAGCCATAGAGAGATTTGTTTATAAGATTTTACACAAGTTACAGATTAGTTTGATTTGCAGTTTTCTACAAAGCATTGATTTTCTGTCACATTATAAGAAACAGAATGTTGCACTGTGTAATTGCATGTCATTTGAAATAAATTGCATCATGGTTCCAAGGAGGGTGTCATTTGCTTTAATTTATTTCGCTTTCCAGGAAAATGTAACATCTATATGTCTAAACTTGCACATTAAACTTGTGATGTGCTTGTTTAGTTGAAAATGTGTGTGAGCAATTATCTTAGAAACTTGTTTTCCTTCTTTAACTCTAGAGGAATCCTGCACCATGAATCTGAACTGTAAAATAAGGTATATACAACCTTACCTATGATACTTATGGGGGACTGTTCAAGGGATAATGCATAAAAGGTCACATGGGATGTATAGGTGTACCTATGTAAATGTACATTGTAAACTGGCACATGTTCACAAACACAACCAATCAAAATTAAATCATTACAAGGATTAGTTTTTTCGTTAACAAAAATATTAGAGCCACAGTAACACACAAGTTTACAACTTTAGAAATATCAAAAAATTGTTTGAGTACATACATGTACGGTACTCAAATTTTTAGTTACGAGTACTTGATGTATTTATTCATTTTTGCAGGAAAATCATAAGTGTATGCAAAAATGTATACGTGAATGATGAAAAATAATGTTTCCTAATCACTCAAATGATTACATTGTCAAAATAATGAAATGAAAGTTGAGCTTAAGTATTGAGTAAATTTGGTGACTTCAGCCCCTTTACATATATTCTCAAGATTCCGGTGACCAAATAGTCAACATTCAGATATTTTTCACATACATGTAAATATACAATGTACTGGTAAAATGTAATCTAGAGTAATTTGAACATGAACTGAGTTTAGGAAACTGAATTTATACATGTACATGTAGGCAGAGCCGAAAAAAAGAATCATAAATGTTTCTTACAAAAAGTAATGATGACTTCATTTGAAGTCCTTTAGAAGTACCAAGATTAAAGTTTAATGATAATTCACATTGAAATGAAGCACTAATGATGCTATGAAAGTGTTGATGTTTCTCATATGATTATAAAGAACCACAAATTGGATATTCAGTTTGATGGGCTTGAAATTTTTACTTTGATGTGTTTTAAAGACCTTCTATAAAATCATTTGAAATCTCACGCTATACTGTAGGAACTAAGAACTATCGATCTCACATGCTTTCATTTTACGCTTTAATCGCTTTAATCGTTACAGAGCTAGATCTACGGTGGTATATGAGGGCTCCAGATAACTTTCTGATTACTTGGGTATAATATCCATCATTTCCAAATCCAGTGGGTATTTTTACCCACAAAGTTTCTGTCAAGTGAGTATTTTCCAATTCTGCTGCCATATTAAGATTGCCATTGATTTTACGATAAAGGTTTGGTTGCTAAATTACCATCAATTAATCTGTATTTAACTGTCAGTACAATGTAAGTCCACAATTTAAACATCTGGGTTTGGGTTAGCCTAACTGCATTATCACTATAGAGCTTTAACACACATTATGACCAAGGTCCATTCAGAATTTTATATCTCAGCAGATTTTAGATCCAATGTGTTTAATATTACGCTTCAGTTTTGATTTGCATTGGGTATCTTAGGCATGGATTTTAATTGCTTACCTTTTATGGGTAAAATATGCAATTATGCAGCTTATCTGGAGCACTGGACTCTAGTAAAATCTATATAACCTGGTGGGACAGCGTCTTGTGAACTCTTGACTTGAAGACGTTTAAATTTGAGGTAATACATCATAATTGCACTGGTAAGAGTAGTCGTTCCTACATGTCACCATACCTATGAATATCTAGTGAGGAATAAAATGCTTTTCTCCTGAAGTGAGTCTGTATAATAATCGAAACGTTACTCCGTCCTGCCAAGTTATGTGAATCAGACAATTGTGGTATATAAAATGACAGATTTTTGTACTGATGGAATTTCAATAAACTACCTTGTGGAGACACTTTGAATTTTTCTGTAGTAAATTATACAGCTGACCTGGAATAATATTCAAGGATTTATATTAAATGCTATTATTTTCTTTAGTTATTTATCTATTAATTCATTTGTCTATTATTGTCAAATCTATCTTACATATACATGTATATTCCCTTTTCAATTTTGGTATAACACATGACCTGTTTAACAGGTCAAGGGTCACTAACATTTTATTTCCATGGTCTAGTATTTTCATTGCACCTCCTTTCAATGTAGAAAAATCAAAAATAAAACTCAATTGTTAAAAGAAAAAAATTTGATTATGCCATGCTCTAAAATTTTCAGTTATATGGTAGTTCGCATCTAACCATTCATTTTGTCAGTTAACATTGCATCTATTGTCATTTAAGGGGCCTCTATGACCAACTGGTTAGATTTAAACCAAGAAGCACTGCTGGAACCTAAACTGATTTTGTGAAAAAGTTTGCCTATTTACTTGTGGAAGGCCAGTGGTCTCCTACTGGGTGCATTGTAACCGAGTTTTCTCCTGCAATATTAAAAACTGATCGCCACCATATAACTGAAAAATTGTTGAGTGTGGCATAAAACGGCAATATACATGTATTTCTATAAATATAAAAAGATTGTCATTAAAAGAGATAATACATTTTTGACCACGTATTGGCAAATTTTAGCAACTAATCTTGTTTTTCTGTCATGATCAGTAACATTACAATTAACGTGACTCCCATTTTTGGGGGGGGAGGATACCCTGTTTTGTATTAGTCAGATTCAAAATGACCTGGAAGATAAAGGAAGATCTTGACAGTCGACCATTCACATTGTTTACATTGTGACAACCATATAATATGAAATATTCTCTGGATCAATCTGTATCTCAGATATTAGGTTTTCTTGTAAATGAAAAATGTCAGAAATAATCAGCTGAAACAAAATAGTTGCCATGGCACCAAATTGAATCCAAGTCATACATAGTCGCCAATCTTTATTAAGGTTATCATCTTTTTATCTACGCCTGGACGGATGTTGACACTCTTGGATGTTTATATTTCATATAGGAGCGGATGTAATTTGTGAGTTCCTATCATGGATATTTATCAATGATTTCCTAGTCACATAGAACTAAAACTGTTATAGGCATTATACTTATATGATCATACAGATGAACATGTATGTACATTACCAGTGATTTTTTGATGGCAACCGATTAATGTCAGTTTTACCCTTGTAAAATGGGTATTATTTTCAGCAAAATTTAAATATAATTTCACAATTTTGCTGAAAGTGCATATACGTTATATGGTGTATCTTAATGTATTGAAATTTTACCAATTAAGAAGGTATTGTCTGATTCACATAACTTAAACTGGGTGGTGCTGAGTAACTCTTTGATTATCATGTACAATGTACATTTGTATATACATGTACAGTGGTACATGTCTTGAGAGACCACCTCATCTGCCACAGAAATGTGGTCTCTCAAAAGGGTTATGTTTAAAGGATTAGTTAACCAAATGATTTTCAGAATGTATCTGTGGTCTCAAAAGACAAGAGGACTTTCATGAGAGTGGTCTCTCAAAATAGGTTTCACTGTGTGTTTTTTCCCAATTTGATGAAAAAAATTCCCAATTTGGTGTAGATACTTTGACAGTGATAAAATTTGAATTTATGCAGGGGAAATGTATTTAGAAAGATATTCCATTACAATATAATTAGAATTGCAGGTCTCTAAAATTGCAAACTATCAGAATTTTCCCCAGTATGACACAAATTCATTTCTAATTTCCCAACTATGTCGCCATTGGCATTTTCCAATAATTGGCAAGAGAAAGGGCTGGTTGAACTCTTCTCACCTCTTGTTTCTTAGGAAATTGGGTAAATGACCAACCACAAATACTTACTACATATAAACTTAACAAAACTGGTTATCATTAAAAATATTGGATTTTGATTTGATTTGAATGGTGTTTTATGCACACTCAGTAACAATTTAGTTCTATGATGGTGGCTAGTTTTTAATGGTGCTGCAGTGGAACCAGTTACAATTTACTCTGGGAAGAGCCCACATGCTTGTCGCAAGTAAACTGGCAAATTTTCTAGCAGCACTCAAATGAGCTATGCTCAGTTAACTCAGCCACCAAACAGAGCACTTAATTTGGTGAGGACAGCATTAAACCAAACATTGATTTTTCATGGTAAGAATTCAGAAAAGGTCATGACATATGAAAAAAAGTTTGATGAGATGTTGTGTCCCGAGAATGGACAGTTTCACAATGAAATTGATTCTGTTCTCTGCATAGCTTTCTTACAATGTAGTCAAAATAAAAAAAATTTACAAATGGTATCCTTCAATGATGTTGGCATTTTCCATAGAGACAAATTAGGAGAAATAGAATGTTCTCAGACTCGCGGCACTGATTGGAATTGCTGAATATTTGATATCATTTAAAATTAGTGTTGTATATCTATGTAACTTTGTTCTTAATATTTTGGCTGAGTTGATTTATCAGACTTTTTCTGTTTACTTGCGAGGTAAACAATTCATATCATATCTTGATGTACATCTGGAAGATCACGTGAGGTCATTTAATTACCATCCCCTGCAGACATCATAGACATAAATCTACTAAATTGACTACTATAATCATGTCTGTAAAGGGATTAAAGATATGTTGTGTACGTTGAAAAAAATCATCAAAAAATTCCTACATGAAAACAAATGTTTTGTGTATCATTGGAATATGTGCAGATAGTACATTTCCCATGGCTTTCTATGCTAAATCAACTTTTTAAAAATAATGGGCCTGACTTACATGTATATACTCAATGAAATATTGTAAACTTTTGTTTATTTGTGTTGAAGTCTGTGGATTATCTTTCTAAATTGGTTTGGAAGTAGTTGGTTTCTCTTCACGAAAAGTTGCAAGTATTTGTAAGGGACAATTGAAATTTGCAGTGACATTTCCTTCTTTGTTCATAGTAAAGGGTGTCAACAAAATACTTACCATTACTGCAAAGAAACTATTGCATCACAGATATAATTTTTCAGAGGAGTTTAAAATTGATATCAGATGAAGATCAATACACCTTTTTTTTATGAATATCAAATACATGTACCGGTATGTGATTTGAATCAATGTGAAGAATCAGTTGATGCAAGCATCACGTTATGGCTAGTTTAATTAACATAGACAGCTTTAGAAAAATTATGATAGTTGACTCACTTTTGGCAAAATTCTGTACATGTCTATTGCTGTAGTTTCATTTTGATACTTGTAGGTCAATATTGTAGAGACCATTGAAATCAGAAATATATTTTAAAGATAAATATTTTAAACATGCAAAGAAAATTTATAAGATTATTTGTTCTGTTTTTAAAGGTCATTCCATTCCAATATTAGAATTATGTGTAATCGGTTAATATTTTACATTTAAATGTTTTTAATCTTTCATTCAGTTTTACTGTGATGAAATGATATAAGCAATTAACAACATGCAGAATGTTTCTGTAAGAGAAGTCGGAGTTGGACAGGTGCTTGAAAGAGTTATAGCACAGATAATACCTGTATTTTGATATTGAATTTTAGTGTTATTTTATGCCACAACAATAATTTTTCAGTTATTCATTTAAGGCCAACATTGGCCGGTATTTGCCAGAGTTATGGGACTTTAAATCTTCATGATTGGTTTTACACATCTAGCTTTTCATTTGAAAATCATTTATTTCTATTTTAAAAAAATTATAACATTTATATGGTAATATCAAAATGTCTCTACAGCTTAAATGTCATAAATTTTTACCACAGTTATGGACTCTTGTCATAGTAGTAAAAGTTCTTTTACATGGAACAGCAGCTGTGGCATAGTCTGGTAACTTGGTTGTAAGTGATGTCAGATAGACCGTCAGTTTTCACTTGTAGTAAATATGTAAACCATTATTCAAGGTCAGTAATTTGTAGACTTTTAAAGTATTTAATATACAAGGATTTTCCATGGTTTTGGGAATGAGGCCTAGGCCTTTTGCATTGGAATTTAAGCAACATTTTATTAAAATTGGAAAATCTAAAAATATACTAAACTGTTTGAAAATACAAAAATTTCTTCAGATTCCTTGTCATCTGACTGAGAAATTTTTACTGCAAATTGAGAAAAATATGCCCTTTTTTTGCATGGGGAATGGGGCCTTATTTCAGCCCTTAACGATAGTGTAGAAAATCACTTTTAGATACATGTACATGTAATTTGTAAACTATATTTTAAGTTCAATAATTTGTAAACCTTAATTTAAGTTTAGTAATATCTAAACTCATCTAAGATTACATAATCTGTGGACTGTCATTTAGGTTCAGTAATTCGTAAAATGTAAGATTGTGTAGGGTATCATTAAAGTGAAATGAAACACTTTATGTGTGCATGATAGAGACACTGTTATGCAATCCTTTTTATGGGGAATATTTCATCGATATGTAGAAAATCAAGATACATGTACATGTAATTTGTAAACTATAAGTTCAATAATTTGTCTTTTAAGTTTAGTATATAGACATCTAAGAAATAATCTGTGGATGGAGGTTTAATTCAGTAATATTGTGTAGGGTAAAGTGAAATGGCATGATGCATTGATTTATTTCATCAATACAAGCCGAGCTGTATGTGTACAAGCTTGTCTTTGGTATATAGACATAAAATAGTATGGATTATCAGGCCATAATTGGTAGGCTCGATATTGATATCTCATTGATACAAATTGATTGGATATGATTTTCAATACATTTATTTCTACTATCAATACATTTCATAGTGTATTTGACAGGTTATTTTTTCTTTAATATTTTCCCAAATTTTTACTTCTGTTTTTGTCCGGTTTTACTTATTGTTCTTGATCTATGTTATATTTTATTTTAATTGTTTCATTTGTTCAAATACACATTGTTTTATCCTTGCAATTATTGCTTTATTCATCTTCAGGTAGTCAAATACACAATAAAACACCGAAATATTATAATGAATCTATTCATTTTGAATGTATTTTATAGAAGTATTAAATTATTTGATTTATCTATGATACATGTATATCAATATTTTTTTTTACTTATCAATATAGAATTTCTCATTAATGACAGGCCTATGAATTATTGTCTAAGAGACTAACCACTTGATCTGTCATAATGACTTACCATATATGTAACAGAGATCAAATTTTCCCTCCTTTTCAAAGTTGTGATGTAACATGAATTATTTATCATTCCTAAAGCTTTCGTAAGTACAATATATGTAATTCTCATCCTCATTTTGTTTTGATTTTTTTTTTATCACTGAAATGAGACAAAATTGCACAACCAGTTTCGTTAAGAATTTAAACTTGCGTAAGCTTTTCTGTGTATAACATTCAATTTTTACATGATTTATAAACAACTGTCGAGTATATATTTAACAAAGTAACTGTACTCCATTATTAAGTAAATCTCATCAAATTAAAATCTACTTAGGTTACATATAATAATGAGAGTAGGTTGGACTTATGCCTTCATTTTAGTGTGGATATCAGGATAGCCCGAGGGTGGTGATCAGAGGTGTAATTTTGTATGTAACGGACGTATGACAGGTAAAAGTCCGGTACCTGTATTGATGTGTAAGATTATAGATACAATCTAACTCATTATTATCTGTCATTGTGGTTATTTAGTTTTTGTCATCTTTGATAACTTTTAATTTTGTGTTACATGTAATGTCATCTCTGGGATGGCGATATTCGCCATACAATTAATGTGCACTGCCATCTCTCAAGTCTTGACTAAGTATGGCTTACAGATATTTTCAGATATTTTGTGTGATAATGTGAGTAATTGATATTGGAGAGCCACTAGCCAAGATAATTGTCTACTGCATGTGCGAGGCTGAGACAGAGACAATGGTTCACACCTACATGTACAAATTTGAATAATATAGTGTATATATAGTACATACGTATCTAGGACTTTAATTGGACAGTTGCATTTGCATCATGGTCATAGGTGTGAATACTGTGATTTCATTTTTCCTAAATGAAGGTAAGAAAATTTTAGAAAATGAAAGAAAATTGCAAACTACTTGTTTTATGATTTGTATTGAAAAATGTTTAGCATGTGTAAAGTAAGAGATAAAGCATTCTTTTTGTGTTACTAGGATACACGTACATGAATGTCATACAGAAATTACTGTATTGATGGAGTAGACCATTGTAGGAGAAATCTTGCAAATACAGAAATTTTTGTGTATCTGTTGTAATTTCACTTTTATTGAAAACGTTATGTATACATTATATTTTAGTAGTCTAAAATAGTAATCTGTCAGCTTAACAATAAAATCCTGTGAATGCATTGTACTTGTACATGTACATGTAGTAAGTGGTCGAAATTCCAAAGCTGATTTTTAAATTTTTAAAGGGTAAATACCCTCTTACACCGCTTATCTGGAATTATATGTCAAGGACCACTTGTCATGTGAAATCATAGTATTATATATTAGGAACCACTTATGTAGAATCATAGAATTGTATGTTAGGGACCACTTGTCATGAAATCATAGTGTCGTATAAGGTTCCACTTGTCATGTGACATCATAGTATTGTATATAAGGGAATACTTGTCAAGTAAAATCATACAATTGTATGTAAGGGACCACTTGTCATGAAATCAAAGTATCATATTAAAGAAGCCACCTGTCATGTGAAATCATATTTTTGTATGAAAGAACCACATATGCCTGATTAAAGTATTGTATTTACATGTGAGGGACCACTTGTCATGTGAAATCAGAGTATTGTATGAAGAAACCACATGACATGTGTAATGATAGTATTATAAATGTAGGGGACCACCTGCCATATGTAATCTTGGTTTTACATCACATGTACGAGGGAATTATAGTTTTTGTACGTGGATTAGTTGATTCTGTCTCTGGTCTGTCTGTCCATTTCCTGACTTTTGAAAAGTTGATGATAGAAAAGTGCAATTTTATAACACTTGGTTGTATTCCAAATATTCAAATGGCAATTTTATATTTGCACATATACAGTATACATATGTATATTAATGTAAATACAATGGAACCTCACTTAAAGACTTCATCGCTGAGGAAACCACCTCATATTTCAGACCACAAGTTTTTAGTCTCCCGATGAATATCACTTAAGAGACTACCTCACAAATTGGACCATTTTGAGTTTGAGTCAGTCATTTAGGTGGTCTTAATAGGGAGGTTCCATCTTATAGTCCAGGTAATATATATCTTGGAGTTGGAAATGTGGGAAAATTTAACCTGAAAACAGTAGCATGGGATAATATAGCACATGAAACTCAGGCTTAGGAGACTGTTTGTATGAGAGAAGTGAGTTAATTCCCACATTTTGTATGATCATTAGTCATGTTTATGATGTGCTCTTGTGTTTAATACATCTATGTACATGTACATGCACATGTGACAGATATTTATGTAATTAATTTCAAACTAAACCACAAACTGATACAGCTGATACAAATGATCATTAAACTCACATTATTCCCATATTACAAAATATTATCAGAGTGTAATTTATGTAAATTGTGTCAGTTAACTTTAATATATTCCACTTTATCATCAATCCTAACATAAGTTAATCACACTTTTTTATATCAAGATTATGTAAGCTTACATATCTAAACTGAGCCGACCTGGCTAAGTCGGTAATGTGCTTGATTTTTTATCATGAGGTCGTGAGTTTGTGTCCAGCTGGCAGCAGGTTGGTCTCGTCCTTCAGATGAGAAAGTAAAATCCGAGGTCCTGTGTCACAGTATGTGTCGGCACGTTAAAGAACCCTCACTGCTCAATGGCAGTAAGTGCCGAGCATAGGCCAAAAATTTGAAGCCCCTTCACTGGCATTTGGTGACGTCTCCATATGAGTGAAAGATTCTTGAGTGGGATGTTAAACAACAATAAACAAACAAACATATTTAAACTTGTACATTTCACATGATTTCTTAAAGCTGCATAAATACAAAAAACTTTTGCAGCAAATAATAGCATGTTAGTCAAAAGAAAATGATGGAATGAAGATTTACATAATTTGTTTTTTATGTTGTTTTTCATCATTATTATTGAAATTTTTAAGCCATTGCATAATATTACAAAAATCTGGTAGCTTGCTGCGTGTCATGTATGTACAGTAAAACCTGCTTTTGCGACCACCTGTTTATAAACAGGTACAAAGACCTTTTTTTGCTGTTCCAATAGTACCATGTATCCACATCAACCTACATGTAGATAAAGACCACTCCCCTATAAAGACTGGTTTTGTTGTGTGCCTAAGGGGGTCTTTATATACAAGTTTCACTGTATTATGACACTTGACACTGTATGGATTATTATGTGGATTATTTGAACATATTTATTTGAATTTTGAGACTTTTTATTAGCACCTGTATCCATACACACATATATATACATGAATTCAATATTTGTCCCACTTTTTACAGTTAGTCAGTAGGAAAATGAGAATTAAATTGATCTTGTTTTTTATGTAAATGTTCACATTTAAATTTGAGATGTGTGATATATTTGTTTTTTCATGGTATTTGTTATATTCTTATTTATATCAAACGAAAAGTGTTCCATTGAAGATATAAGATCACCTATAGGACCGTTCATTATCTGTTCACCCAGTGTACATCTCTTTTGAAATTTGTTTACCTATATATCTACTTAAAAATACTTTCAAGTCCCAATTGTAGGATTTGTATTGGTGGAAAACCATTGAACCTAAAATAAGTAAAAAATGTTTTAATGGAAATGAGGGTGAGAAGATATTTGAAGAGTAATGGCAAATACATTGTATTTGAACAGTGCAAATTTTGTGAGAGTGTGAAATGTGGTTTTTTTTTCTCCCTCAGTGAACAAGTAAATACACTTGTTTATTATATATTATATCTGAATTAACTTGACCACCTGTATAAAATTAGTGAGCTATACCAAATGTGTCTTGAAAGATGCATGGGAAAGTTACAAAATTACAAATGAAATCATCTTATAGTGAAATCTGTCTTGAGAGGACACTGTCAAGAAAGACCACCTGTCTTTTGTGACCACAATTTGGAACCCATTTAGTTATATTAGATAAAACCTCTTTTGAGAGATCACCTATTTTGACAGACCTCATTTCAGTGGTAGAAATGATGACCTCTTAAGAGAAGTTCTACTTTATAAGCAAGCCTATATATAGGCCGTAAATTGACACCTCCAGGTGTGTTGTGACTGTCAAAGCATCGTGTATTTCGCCATGTTGTTGATTAAGTCTCGAATTGTCCCGCGATAATTATGTACGAGTTATCTCCCTTCCAAGAGTAGTAAGTGTATAAGCAGTCGCTATACGCAAGTAGGACAACACCGGCGGACAAAATACAGCGGTCGCCGGTCGCGTAAGGCAGGTGGTCGCTATATAGGGGGCAAATATATAGTAATTCTCAAGGGACAGTCAAAATACGGTCGTTATGGACAGGAAGTCGTTATATGAGGGGGGTTGCTAAGGCAAGTTGACTGTATTACAAAGAGAGAGATAATCACAAGGAATTCACATTTGATGTACATATACACATACATATTTGATATTTTTCTGAAGTTTATTGATAGTGAGTGGCTTCTAAAACCTGGTGAAGCAAGCCTCACCAAGTTTTAGAAGAAGCCACAACATTTTGCAGCTTTATTCCTTCATTTGTTGCTTAATCTATCTGGTATCAAAGTTTTTCAATTTCCGATCAAGCTAATGATATTTTGCAATATTGTACAACAGTTGCTTCATATAAAATCGTTAACGAATGATATTGGAATTTGAAGTACGTATACTGTATATTTTGAAGTACGTATACTGTGTATCAACAGTTCATTCACCTTAAATATCACATTTAATGTTATTTATTGTAAGAGTGCAATTGCTCACATTTAAAGGAAATGGATGAATGAAATTGAAAAGTTAGACAAATTTAATTTTGAAATATATTCCTGATTATTCTTCTAAAAGATGATTGTCCATTGGAATGTTTTCAAGTTATCTCCCATGTAAATCTAGATTTCCACAGCTTTCACATGATCGACCACACTGACTTTGTTTCTTTATAAGAATAACAATACATTAAAGCATAATGATTCGAACATTTTGTATAAAGATTTAAAACTCTCATATTTCCTGATTTTTGTTAAGTCACATCTGTCATTGTTTAGTTTTTATAATTCACTCAAAAGAAATTGGCAAAAGTTTATCAATAGAAATCTATATCAAATCATAATAGGTAATAAGTTTTGAGCACATGTAAGTGTTAACCATTACCATCCATCCGTCTGTCTAATTATCATTTCCAAACTGTAACTTAAGTTTGCCTCATCCTGAAAATCATACACAGTGGTAAAAACCCCAAGATGCATACTCCGACAGTAAGTCATTAACTACTCTAGAGTTATGCCCCTTTGTAACTTGGAAAATTGTAAAGTTTCCATTCTAATATCAAATAATGTTTTACCTGTACACCCCTATTTTTTGAAAACAGACAGTATTGTTTTTGTTTCTGTCAGATCCCAGATCAGCCATTTTATCTTGATAGACCTATACATCTATTTACCGTATACAAGGAAATTTTCGCCCCTGTTTAATTTTTGCCCCTCTCGCCATCATTGTCAGTTTGCGTATTTAAAACTAGGTGAATTCAAAACAGTAAATGCATTTTTTTTCAATAATTGCAGACAGTATTTAATATGTATTTCATTTTAACAACACAAATTTGTATAAAAACTTTAATGTAATCATGCAGGAAGTAGATATGCATAAGTATTTATTAAAACTTCACAATAAAATAAAATCATATTTAATCACTGATAAAAATCACTGATTGTTACTGGTACATATGTAGACCTGTTCATACTGCCTGACTGTTGACAATTACTAGTCTGATTAACCGGTACTTATCACATCTTGGAGGCTTCGAAATCTGATTCAAAGTGTGGGTGAATTTAAACTGGTGCAAAACTATTTGCAAGTGTTTTAGGATGAAAATAACCCTGTACACCAGGGTCGAATTCAGCAATTCTGTCTCACTAGTCAGTTGGACTAGTTGAAAACAAAATTTACGAGTCCTATGACAAATTCACTAGCCCCAAAATATTACGTTGAATTACCAAATTGACACTTATTTACCAAACTGGTACCAGAATTAGCAATTTGGTAGTTTTAGTAGGTTATGTAATTTTGTCTTTTTATATTCTGACGATTATTTTGGTTTGAGTATGGAAAAGAATTAATTGACTGATTACTTGTAGGTAATTGTGGTGTTCAGTGTACATATCATACTTGCCAAGTCTCCCCCATGAGTTTGAAAAATCTCCCCATCAAAATTGGTCACGGTTGGCAAGTCTGACATACTTTCATTGCTCATGTTCATACTGTAATGTTTGAACACATTTTTTACTAGTTATTCACACTAGCCATAGCACAACCTTGATTAGTCCACTGCAAATGTTACTGGTCTCAGGCTGGCAGACCAGTGTTTATATACAATATGTGGGACCAAATATATACTCTCTGTCTTATCAAAATGGCCTTTTCCTTTATGATTAATCAAGTAAATTGATTTACCAACAATTTTTAATGATAAGAGATAGATTCACAGATTGATTATCTTAATCAGATTTGATAAACACGATATCTCATATATATCATTTAATGATAAGAACCCTTATATAACACTTCAAAATTAATTGGAACAGACATGTTTTATGATATTCTTATTTCTAATGATATCAAATAGATTCACAGATTAGATTACCTTAATTAGATTTGATAAACATGATTCCTAGATATGTTTTAATGATAAGACCTTATATATATATATATATATATATATATATATATATATATATATATATATATATATATACACACACACATATATATATATATCTCACTTCAACATTGAAACTTAGATAATCAGAAGACAGACGTGTATATATTCTTATATTCCAGATTTCTTCATGGGTATAATCCATGAAATGTTTGTTATTATTCTTTTGAAGTTTAGAATATGAAGTAATGTTGGCACTTAATTGTTTGGACTTACACATGTACTATATAAATCCAAATTGTTAAAATTTGGATTTAAAGTTTTGAAAAAAATGTTTATGTAAAGAATTCACAAAAGGGTCAATAACTATGAATAAATATGCATTATTTATTTGTATATAATTATGAACATGATCCAAAACCAAAATACCGAATTATTTGATGAAAATTGCGCATTTGGCGAACACTGAATACTTACTGTGAGGTAAGGTATTTGAACTTGACAGACATGATTGTTAGTATTGTAACATTATATACACGCTCCTGACAAATGTAAGAAGAATTACTTTTGGTCTTTCAAACATGTAAAAGACAAGATTGTTATCGGACAATTAATAAGCTCATTAGGTATAGTTTCCTCAAATAATGAATCAGATTTTGAAATACATTACTTGGAATTTGACCTTTGCCACTTTCAATACAAGTCCATAAATAGGCTCAATAATTTACAATCATCATAGTACATGTATGTCATTAAATAAACTTGACGAAATATTCTCGCTCTGGAGAGGTTGGGAACCCCCGTTTCTCACCTCTAGTTAGCGCAGGTTCAAACCAGACTGGAACCTAGACTGATTTTATAAGTCTTCAGTTTACTTGCTGGAGGCCAGTGGTTTTTGCCCAAATTTACCTGGTTCTCTACTCCACCATTAAAAAATACCATTAAAAAAAACATGCACAAAAGAAGTCAGTCATGCAAGCGATTTTCAGATTTCAGTTTTGAGGTAGATTTTGCAGAAAATTCTGTAACAAAATATGAAATAACTTATGTTCTGTATTTCATTTTTTGATCTTTTCATAGTTATCTCCCCCTTGACTCATTTCCTTGAAAATGATAATCCCAGATCACAGCTGCAGTTGACACTAATTAAAAAATCAAAAGTACTAAGATTTCTTAAACAGTTTCAGAGCAAGTAATAATAATTATCAGTTTGTTATTATCATGCTGTCAGGTATAATTAAGAAGTTTAAGTACCCAGGATAATGGAAACTGTGTGTGAAGTACCAAAGATATCTGATGACAGGGGTTTAAGTCGTGATTTTAAAGAAATTCCATTTAAGATCCTAAGCCTGAATTTTGTTTAGGTTAGACTGTTTAAGAAGTATTTTTGTGACATTGGCATGGCACTTAAAAATTATTCTAGAAAAGTAGAATCAAGAACAATAGGCAGTATGTGATGGAGTACTGTTGGAGGCCAAATAATTACAGTTAAAATATTTTAAGAATAATGTCAGTGAAAGAAAAGTCATAAATTAGAAATGTTCGTATCTATTTTAGTCTTAAATACTTTTGATTTTTATGTAACATTTGTTAGAATTGAAATGAAAGTACTGATGATCAGACATTTTTGTTGTCAGACTTTTGTATATGAGTTTTCTCCCCTTTCTGAGGTGTAAACCATTTGTTAGGGATGTTAATACTAATCAATTCTCACAGGTATTAAGTACATAATCAGAGGTACTTTATCAATGTATTTCAGCATATAATTTGACTAACATACATGTCTATATCATTTTGCAAAGAAAAAAAATCATTTATAGGAGAAAAAAAGAGTAATTTCCCTTTTGATTTTTTGTCTTGCCCTTTTCAAATTTAAAAATGGCATTGATGTAAAAAATATTTGTATTTCTTTAATGATTATTGAATATTTTCTTCATCTTCTTTTCCTGATGATTAATACAATACTCAAGTCGATTTTAATTTCTAAAATTTGTTTGATATTGTGTGTTGAAGCTTGATGATGTGTCATGATAAATAATATTACATCTCGTTTTAAAAATTCTTTACCTCAAATTTATTAGATTATTGTCGTCTTTGCAGTAATTGCTTCCATTGTATTTTCAGAATGACTTACTTCCAGACACAACATTTGTGTATGACTTTAGATGTTGTAAGACTTTAAACCTCGAGAAGATTCAATGTTCCACAGAAGAAGGACACAGAACAAAAGGGAATTAAATATTGTCTATGGTAAGTGGAATTATTATTTCATATAGAAGTGTCATTATGGTAGATTATCCTAGTCCTAGAGCTTTCATCTCTTTGTAACTGTATACAAACATTTCATGTACCAATCCTTTAGTGTCAAAATAGACGTGACTAAAGGGTCTACTTCAAACTCTAATTTTAAACATTTTTCTCTCTCTAAACGGTACATAAATACTTAGAATAAATACATACTTGATCTACAGTATAGTTGTAATTTTTGTATGCACATGTATTTAAGGTGGCTTCCTTCTAGATTTCATATAAAGGTTCACAAGGCCGTAGTTAGATTATTTTTTACGTGTGTATAATTGTGTAGTTGTATGTTTATATAAGTATGATACAAATCAATGGTATGCTGTACATTGTATTTAAGTGACAAATAATGGAGAGGTACTGATTATAAAGTGGTCACCCTAGCCCACAGGGGTTTTACGATTTAAGCTATAGAAGTCACAGTGGACCCTATACTACCAGAAAAACTAGTTAACTGGATTTCTGTAGGAAAAATTGGTTATTAATTTGGTGATTTTTATGGTAGTATAGGGCCTGTGACTTCAAAAGCTTAAAGCGTCAATCCCATGTGGTCTGGCCTGTATCTTGTATTAAAGTAATATTTACAAATAATGGCGAATTTACTGGTTATAAAGTGGTCACTCTAATCTGCTCCTGTAACCCAGTTTACTGGATATAAAGAGGTCACTCTTATCTGTTCCAGTAACCCAGTTTACTGGTTATAAAGTGGTCACTCTGGTCAATTTCTGTAACAGAGTTTACTGGTTATAAAGTGGTCACTCTGATCAATTTCTGTAACAGAGTTTACTGGAAATAAAGTGGTCACGTTGGACCGTTCCTGTAACGCAGTTTACTTGTTATAAATATACATGTAAAGTGGTCACACTGGTCAATTTCTGTAACAGAGTTTACTGGTTATAAAGTGATCATTTTGGTCCATTCCTGTAATGCAGTTTACTTGTTATAAAGTGGTCACACTATTCAGTTTCTGTAACAGAGTTTACTTGTTATAAAGTGGTTACACTGGTCAGTTTCTGTAACAGAGTTTACTTGTTATAAAGTGGTTACACTGGTCAGTTTCTGTAACAGAGTTTACTTGTTATAAAGTGGTCACACTGGTCAGTTTCTGTAACAGAGTTTACTTGTTATAAAGTGGTTACACTGGTCAGTTTCTGTAACAGAGTTTACTTGTTATAAAGTGGTTACACTGGTCAGTTTCTGTAACACAGTTTACTTGTTATAAAGTGGTCACACTGATCAGTTTCTGTAACAGAGTTTACTTGTTATAAAGTTGTTACACTGGTCAGTTTCTGTAACAGAGTTTACTTGTTATAAAGTGGTCACACTGGTCAGTTTCTGTAACAGAGTTTACTTGTTATAAAGTGGTCAGTCTGATCTGTTCCCATAAGCTAGTTTACTTGTTATAAAGTGGTCACTCTGGTCAGTTTCTGATTCCCAGTTTATTGGTTATAAAGTGATCACTTTGCTCTGTTCCTGTAACAGACTACTTAATCCAATCAGATTGTTAATTTGTATGAGACTGGTACATACCTGTATAAGATAATCAACTGTAAGTCAGAAACACCTTAGCAACATTATCTCTTCTTCATTGTCATTTTTCTTCAGCATTGTCTGATTATTTGTAAGCATTTCTTTATTTATTTAACCAGTATAAGATATCAGAATTGAAGAAAACAAAATTGCTTAGACAAGGGATGACCAAATAGAGGGAAATCAACACAATACAAGATCAACACTTGTAGCCTAGCTCACTCCCTGTTCAAATTGTTTCCTTGATAAATCTTTGAAAAATTGGGGTGTTGGACAGTGAATGGATGGTTAACTCATCAACCCCTGGAAAACGATGGACTTTTCTGTAAATCAATGACTTAGACCAGTCCAAATGTGTCTTTAGGAGTGAATGAGTTAACATAGTAAAGAAGCTCTTTGAGTGGATGACATGTCAGTCTCTTTTGATGATTAAATGAATACATCAAATGACAGTTTACCTGTCAAAGGACAGTTTACCTGTCATCTAATAAGATTTAATTACCAGTAGATGATAAACTGGCTATAGAAATATGAGGTTGTTGTGAAGGTTTTACATATCTATAGTTATGTAAAGTTTTAGATTTGAGGTTATAAAACTTAGTTTAAAGTTGCAGTTGTATCAGATCAAGCTCTTGGGGAATTTTGTTTCTAGCCTCAATTGTGTACCCAAAATCAATCAATCAATTAGATATAAAGATAACAAGTGTTACAAGGTTTTTGATTGGTAAAAACATACATGTACATAGACTGGAGCTAACACATTTGTTTTGTCACCTATAATTTTATAACTTGTAAATCAGTGTGATATAATCAAATATGATCCTTTAAGTAACAGCAGTATTGCACTATCTTTATCTGTAAAGTTGTATATTTGATATTTATATGTGCTACTTAGTGACAATTACACTATATGTTTCCATTATCATTCTGAGAGTTAATGCATCTCCAGAACATTAGTATTAGGTTTTTCTGATATTTTACCTTTATGTTCAGATTTTATGATACAGACCTGGGCTGGAGGCAATATAAATGGTATTGCATTTCATATTTATTGTAACATTTCATTAACTCATTGTTTGTATGTAGAATTTATCAGACTTCAGATTATAAGCTTGTATCTAGAAACCGACAAGATACAAATGAAAATGTAGCAATTCAAGACTTTATCAATACATTTTATTCTATTTTTTTGACTTACAGTTTGATAAAATCTGTTCCCTACAGGATCATAGGACATATAAGGAGGAAATGTTTCTGATAAGTAGAATGATGATTTATGACCAAATAATTTGCTGCTGTAGTGTTTGAGATTAGAAAACAAAACAATATTTGGCTTTGGGGATTTCTTTTTAAAGGTTCGTCTATCATAATACATGTACTTGATTCTGATGATTGGTTGGTTAATCATTTTGTATTGTATTTGTTGATTTTTCCTCTGTTGTTCTCACTACTCTCTCTCTCTCTCTCTCTCTCTCTCTCTCTCTCACACACACAACACAAACACATAGTTTTAGTACATTTCAGTCTCCTTTACTATTATCACAATATCATTAATTGTAATGTACATGGAAGACTGAGGCAAATGGACCTTTGTGGGGAACTAGTCAGGGAAGTTAATTGACAATAAATTTGAAGAAATTCTTGCATTTTCACGTAGTTTTATATATTTCTAGTTTTCAAATTTCAATAAAATTTCAATAAAATTCCCAATTCAAAAGGGCCAGGCCCCATTTCCAAAAGAGTATGGAAAATCCTTTTGTCAAAAGCTATACAACAATGCAGACATTTAGTATGAGTTGCCTTTCAAAGCATGGTAGTAAATTTTCACTTCTGGTTCATAAAGCAAAACAAAATTTAGGTTGCAGATATTTGCTCTCCTTGCTGCCATTAATTTTCAATCTTGATATAACCATATGAATGAAAAAAATTCTGGACTTATTATACATCTACATCAGTATATCATTTGAAATGTATGCAGTTAGATTTGATTAAGTTTTTGTAAATAATATACATCATTTGAGATACAAAAGTATAACAGACGGCGTATCATGGAAATACTCGTTAGGGAAATGGAGAAGACCTACGGCGTGAAGTTTTGATATGACATCTTAAGCTTATGTGTCTGACATGTTTATAATCTATATGATCTACATTGTATATCTGTGTCAGTCATTTTCATACTGAGCATTATTCATATTCCAGTACATGTACTATGCAGGTAATAACTAGATACCTTTGTCATTTACTTCGGTTTTTTGTTGTTGTATTTTTTGCTCAGTTTTAGATTCGGTTCAAATATTTAAATATTGGCATTGTCATGAATGTCTAGGTTTAGAAAATTACATAAATATGTCAATAATTCACTTCACTTATAATTTTGATATCAATGACATTTGGATTTGTCTCATTTCATAATTCAATGACATCTAATTCTAGTGGTCCAATAGCTCAGATTTGATCCATTATACAAGAAGTACAAAATAAAACATAGATCTATCTAATGTATCATGAAATGATGTATTGACTAAGCAATATACTTGCCTTACAACATTTTAATCATAGAGCAGTTGATATTCTTTTTATTAACCAATGTTGCTTTGCTGATGGCTCCAGTACATTATGTAAGAACATTTGAAGTGCATAACATTTCTGCACTAAGAAACTACATGTCCTCACATGACTGTGTGTATATACATATAGTCAAACCAACTTATTTTACACTGAAATCTAGCTTTAATTGAAATAATTTCAATTCCATGGCCAAATAATTTATTACTATAACTCAGTTAATTTGAAACCCCTATTTATTTGAAGGAAGAATTCATCCCCTAGATTTCAATATATCCAATTTCGACTATATATATATATATATATATAGAGAGAGAGAGAGAGAGAGAGAGAGAGAGAGAAATTGGATGAGTTTAAATCTTTGTTATGTCAACGTTTAAATGGCTTATTTTTATGGTCAATAGAAAAAAGGTTCATTATAATTTCGGTTACCTCAAATTCCAGAGATCTTAAAGTACATGTAATAGGCCCAGTCATATATATATATACTTCTCTTCTCTATGCCTTTCTATCTATCTTTTATTTTATTTAATATTTAATACATGTATTTGATTATGCTGTCGCTATCAAATTATTTGTACATATTTGTTGTGGAGAGAGCGTCAATAAGTTGAGATAACTTGTGCTCAATCCAATTGCATTAAAAGCAATAAAATATGTTTAAACTAAAAGGCCCAGTCCTGTGTGAATTTTGACATAATGAGTTTCCTCTGTATATACATGTATATTGTTGACAAGGTGAGATCATGCAGACATGTTGTTTTGACTTCAGTCTTCAGTGTTAATTTTGAGTTTGGATCATTACCTGCCTTATCAACCATAAGTATCCATCTTGTTTAAATGTTAATGCCAAATGTACATTGACTAAAGTGTGCACTATGCATAAAATAATTTCTATTTGGTAGATCTGGCCAGAATTTGGCTAATTGGTATCGTCCAATACACATGACCTGGAGGGGCGCAGTAACCTTTTGATTATCAGAAGGGTCAATTTTACCTACTTTTTGGCTTCACTGGAAAAGCAAGCTTTTTATTACCAACTGGATAACTGAACTTATGATAACAAATAGGATCAATTACTCTTGGCAGTGTTATTGTAATGTTTTACCTAAAATTTAAATTTGTCCTGGCCGAGAAAGGGTTCACAAGACTATGTCCAACCAGGTTTAATGGGTTTTTACTACATTTGGTAGGTAAAATTATATTATTTTAGGTTTTAATATAATGTTAAAAAGAGTATCATTCAGACAGACTTATAAACAAATAATTATGATGGCTCTGCATTATTTCAGAATAATGTTTAAATTCCTCGATTACACAATTCAGATTCATTAACACAGAAAACCTTTTTCCTCGGGCATCCCAACAACCTATTATTGTAAAAAGACTTACAATAAGGGTGCAAGATAAATATTTGTTCTGCAGAAATTAGTTATTACAATATTCTACTATTCAGGAGCATATTACCAACATCATCAACTGTTATTTTCCCCTCAGATTTACTGCCTCAGTAGTTTTGATGACTGTTTATTCATTGTTGATTGCTTTGTTAGCTCTGATCTCCAGCCATTATTTTTTTTCTGTCCTTGACTTGCCAATGGTCAATTTATTTGGCACACATAGAAGAAATGAATAGATACGCTAATTTATAGATCCTTTTTCATCACCTATCCAGGTTTTCAGATATGTATAATAAATGAATTTGATGGCTGCAAGGGGTTACACTGAATCATTAAAACCAAGCATTTAGATAACAAGCAGGAATTGATTAGGTGTCTGGAGCACTGAAATTGACGACTTGTTCAAGTTCATCTTCTATTTAGATGTATCAAAGCCAACACATTGATAGACAAGTGGGCAACATAAGATTTAAAACTCTGGAAACATGGCAATAAAAATATATTTTTAACTTGTACAGCTTACAAGAACTTATTTACTATGTGTGAAAAAGACAATTGTAGTGGAACGGGACAAAATTAAAATGTTACCTTAGTCTATCAGCAAATTAATTCACTTATTTTTATGACATATTTGTTGCTTAATTCAACATTTGGCTGTGACAATGTAAAGCAATTATTATTAAATTTAGATACCTAGAATAAACATAAAAAGATATGTCTTGTATGTCATATTTTATCAGAGATAATGATACAGACTCCTCTAATGTGACATCAGAGATAATGATACAGACTCCTCTAATGTGACATCAGAGATAATGATACAGACTCTTCTGATGTGACATCATAGATAATGATACAGACTCTTCTGATGTGACATCATAGATAATGATACAGACTCCTCTAATGTGACATCAGAGATAATGATACAGACTCTTCTGATGTGACATCAGAGATAATGATACAGACTCCTCTAATGTGACATCAGAGATAATGATACAGACTCTTCTAATGTGACATCAGAGATAATGATACAGACTCTTCTGATGTGACATCATAGATAATGATACAGACTCTTCTAATGTGACATCAGAGATAATGATACAGATTCTTCTGATGTGACATCAGAGATAATGATACAGACTCCTCTAATGTGACATCAGAGATAATGATACAGACTCCTCAGATGTGACATCATAGATAATGATACAGACTCCTCTAATGTGACATCATAGATAATGATACAGACTCCTCAGATGTGACATCATAGATAATGATACAGACTCCTCTAATGTGACATCAGAGATAATGAAACAGACTCCTCTAATGTGACATCAGAGATAATGATACAGACTCTTCTAATCATCAGAGATAATGAAACAGACTCTTCTGATGTGACATCAGAGATAATGATACAGACTCTTCTAATGTGACATCAGAGATAATAATACAGACTCTTCTGATGTGACATCAGAGATAATGATACAGACTCTTCTGATGTGACATCAGAGATAATGATACAGACAGACATCAGAGATAATAATACAGACTCTTCTGATGTGACATCAGAGATAATGATACAGACTCTTCTAATGTGACGTCAGAGATAATGAAACAGACTCTTTTAATGTGACATCAGAGATAATGATACAGACTCCACTAATGTGATGTCAGAGATAATAATACAGTCTCCTCTAATGTGACATCAGAGATAATAATACAGACTCTTCTGATGTGACATCAGAGATAATGAAACAGACTCTTCTAATGTGACATCAGAGATAATGATACAGACTCCTCTAATGTGACATCAGAGATAATGATACAGACTCCTCTAATGTGACATCAGAGATAATAATACAGACTCTTCTGATGTGACATCAGAGATAATAATACAGACTCCTCTAATGTGACATCAGAGATAATAATACAGACTCTTCTAATGTGACATCAGAGGTAATGAAACAGACTCTTCTGATGTGACATCAGAGATAATGAAACAGACTCTTCTAATGTGGCATCAGAGATAATGATACAGACTCCTCTAATGTGACATCAGAGATAATGATACAGACTCTTCTGATGTGACATCAGAGATAATGATACAGACTCTTCTGATGTGACATCAGAGATAATGATACAGACTCTTCTAATGTGACATCAGAGATAATGATACAGACTCCTCTAATGTGACATCAGAGATAATGATACAGACTCTTCTAATGTGACATCAGAGATAATGAAACAGACTCTTCTAATGTGACATCAGAGATAATGAAACAGACTCTTCTAATGTGGCATCAGAGATAATGATACAGACTCCTCTAATGTGACATCAGAGATAATGATACAGACTCTTCTGATGTGACATCAGAGATAATGATACAGACTCTTCTGATGTGACATCAGAGATAATGATACAGACTCCTCTAATGTGACATCAGAGATAATGATACAGACTCTTCTAATGTGACATCAGAGATAATAGTACAGGCTTTTTAGATGTGACTTCAGATACAATGATACAAATTTCTCTAATGTGGCGTGTAATTGGAAAATGATGTTTGTTTGTAAACTTATGACATGATGCTGTACACCCCTTTAAATAGATGGATCTAATTGAAATGTAAATCAGTCTGAATATATATTAGTGTGCAAGAAGTCAGATTGATTGTACATCTCTAATACCTCCTCCTACTTATAGGGGTCTATGTACATCTCGAATTCATCCTCTTACTTATAGGGGTCTATGTACATCTCGAATTCGTCCTCTTACTTATAGGGGTCTATGTACATCTCGAATTCGTCCTCTTACTTATAGGGATCTATGTACATTTCTAATACATACCCTACTTATAGGGGTCTATGTACATTTCGAATACATCCCCCTACTTATAGGGGTCTATGTACATCTCGAATACATCCTCTTACTTATAGGGGTCTATGTACATTTCTAATACATCCCCTACTTATAATGGTCTATGTGTATCTCTAATACTTCCTCTTACTTTAAGGGGTATATGTACATTTCTAATACATCCTCCTACTTATAGGGGTCTAGGTACATTTGTAATACATCCTTCTACTTATAGGGGTGTATGTACATCTATGAAACATCCTCTTACTTATAGGGGTCTATGTACATTTCTAATACATTCCCCTACTTATAGGGGTCTATGTACATTTCTAATATATCCTCCTACTTACAGACAGTCTACAATTTTTGCCAGATGTACATTGGTCTTATTTCCATTCTTTGTTTTCCCTCTTCCTCAGAAACATCTTTCATTAATGTTATTGATAAAATATTTGTTTGTGCAAGGACCTCCACAGTACAGGTGATATTTTTTAGAGGTTTTGATATTTCTGAGGTCAGATTAACAGGTTTTGTGACTTGATTCTATCCCAAGCTTTCGTACACATATCTTTATCAGGATTTGGCAGCTTGTTATGGAAGGTTATACTTATGACTTGTGGTAGGTTATAGTTTTCCTCAGGTTGATATATCACATGATGCTTTATATAGATGTTGTTTTCAGTTGTATGAGCTTAGGGTAGCCATGAACATGTCATATAGGCAAATAAAACGTATACGATCTGACATTAGATGCCATATTTCTTCTGCAATTTGCTGATATCATCATCAGCCGATCTCTACCAATGATATCCTTATATTTTCCTCTTTACTGCAATGTGGTTACCAAAACAGCTGACTGCTATCAAAATACACAGTTTTCACCATAATTCAGTCAATACATGGACACATATTCAACTGAAAACAAAAAGACTCATTCTTATAGATCTGAGGATTGACCTGGCCCGAAGATAGTTAAAAAAAATCTGCGATCTTATCTTTGTTTGACGAATAATTTCACAATTATTTTGTTGTTGTTTTGGTTCAATACAGTAGTTGCTGCCACACAAAGTCTGTCGTCTGATGTTTATACAGTGTCGAAGGCCAATTTTCTATGGCATGTTACACAGGAATACTTATTATGTATTGTTATTGTATTATTCTTGTTAGTATTTGTGCAAACTAATTGAGAAACTTTGTGATCAGTTTTTTATTTGGAGCGATCAAATATTTTGTCCTCATCATTCACCAAAGCATAAAATTATGCTGGACAATGCAGCATTTACAAAAACATCAACAAGAATTTTGTCTGCTCTATGAAAATATAAAACCGAGGAAATGAAAACATCAGGCGGAGAAAAAGGTAATTGATTTTGTCTGTGTGTTTGGGATTGAATTTGGATTCTCTTCAGATGCTTTTCATATTTTATATCATTTTATCAATTTTCCTTTTTATAACTACCAGTATATATTAACATGTTGTTTGTCTAGAAAATGTTTAGACTTGACATGGCCTATTTGTAATCAAGGATCTTGTATGGATTTTGCCATTTTGTTGTATTCTCTCAGACTACATTTGACTTTTTTCTATTCCTGTGAATTACTTAATTATAATTTAGTCAATAGCAGAAATGATCTCAATTGGGAATTTCAGAATTAACCATATCTAAAGAGTGATTGATTAAGTTCTGGTGGAAAATACCAATTACTTTGAAAGCCATAAAACAGATCAGGTAGATGAAGGGTTTAAATTTCTGTGTGAGAGAGTTGAACTAAGAGAATGAATAATTACAGTGCTCCCAGAATTTTGTGGTACTTAAATTTGGAATAAAGTGGAACATGTGTTGACAGACCATTATTGTAAAAGACAACATTCTGGAAACCACCAGGTTAAATAATCTTTTAAATAAAACCTCTTTTGAGAGACCACATTTCGAATGTGGTGGTCTCTCAAGACAGGTTTCAATGTATTGTACTATACAAATAGAAACAATGTTCTCAGTTGTATGTGTTGTCAGATGAATAGAGTCAGAGGACAACAAAGTCACAGAAATTGATATCATTTATTAAAATAGGTATTTAACCCACAGGTTTTAAGATCAAAGGACTTGTAAATATTTTGATTCCTTCAGCTCAGGTTAAAAATTTTGAAAATTAGGTCAAAGTCTAAGGTCAAGGTCAATAAGGCAAAAATCAAGGTACCAAATGAAAGCTTTGGTCATACGAAATATATATGTGAAATATCAAAGCCTTGTCCCTCATGGTTTAATAGCTATAGCAAAGGTTAAAGTTTTTGAAAAGAAGATCAAAATTCAAGGTCCCAAATGAAAGCTCTGGTCATAAGGAATCTATATATGAAATACCAAAGCCCTTTCCCTTGCAGTTCAAAAGATATAGGGCAGGTTAAAGTTTTGTCTACAGATGACGACACCATATATATATATATATATATATATATATATATATATATATATATATTTATATACATGTATATATATGCTAGAGTCTATATTTAGGTCCATCTGTGTATCATAAAATTGCAGTTGGCCTGCTTCAAGCTCTAAATATAAAGTACAGACAACATAAGCCTTCTCTGGAAGCTTTATTACGTTTATATGTGCATCCCTAAACAACTTAGCCACTTGTATGTCTGATTGAAGAGAGATGTATGGAATCTCACGGGAAGATAAATGCGTATAAGTTGCAAGAATCAAGGGTGAGTTTTGATAAGACATGGTCTGTATGCCATTGTCTGTCAATGTGTGTAACTTTTTTTAATGTCTGTTCTGTGATATATTAATTTTTTCACAAGTTAGTCTTCAATTAGTTATTTATAGATTAGCCAGGGGAATATATGGAAGAAATAGAATATAAAAGAATACATAAAGAAATAGTCATAAAAATTATCAGTAGGAAAGAAAGTTCATTGCTTTGTTCTTTTACATAACCGTCTAAGCAGTGAATTGCTGTAAGTTGGCATCCATCGGCTTATGAATGCCAACTGGACAAAGGCAAATTTCAGGAAGTGCTTTAGTGCTTCATCATGGATTTACTTTTGTCCAGCAGGAATTTGTTAGCCCATGATATGAATGCCAACTGAAAGCAGTTCAATGCCTATATTTACTTACTTCTTATGTTTTCCGTGTTTTCTTTTTTGTTTTCATTTTTTATTCACAATTCAAAATTCCATAAAGAATTTGCACCAGTTCTATTTCCCACAATTCCCGGAACAGCCACTGGCAGTTATTTAAGCATTGAACTGCTGTCAGTTGGCATTCATGGGCTTATGAATGCCAACTGGATAAAGGCGTTAGCATTTCATGATTAATTTGCTTTGTCCAGTTCGCATTCGTAAACCCTTAAATGGCAACTGACAGCAGTACAATGCTTATATTTACATATTTCTTATACTTTCAGACTTTTCTTTTTTCTTTTTTTAATTGGAATTCAAATTTCCATATAGAATGTGCATTTGTTCTTGTATGCACAATTCATGGAATAGCCATTGGCAGGCTATAAAATGATGATGAACAACAATTTTTTAATAACTGTTATATAGTGTCATAGTGCTAACAGATGTGTTATATATATATATATATATATATATATATATATATATATATATATATATATATATATATATATATATATATATATATATATATATATATATATAGTTGATCCTGGCAATTAAGACCACCAAACTGATTGATCCAAAGTGGTCTGATTAACGGGGTGACCACTTAAGTGAGGGTTTGGACATATTTAGTGTGCAGTAAGAAATTTGGAAGAAAATGAATATTTATGGTCTAATGCTACGTGTTTTCTTAAGTGAGATGGTCTCAATACATACAGATAAATACCATACTTTTTCAGGAAAAAAAACCCTGGGAAAATGGACTTAAAAACAACAAAACAAAATTTAAAGTCACTAATTTCTAACAAATAAATCAGTGGGTCAATATTCTGTATTTTTTTCTGTAGAGAGACCATGCTTCAAGTTACCACAAAAATACAACCATAGGTTGCATGTACAATAGGTTTGTGTTGATGTTAAGGCAAATTAAATGATTAATTGTTTGTCTGTCTGTTAACTTCTGTTGTTTTGATTCATGAAATATTCCGAAGGTCTTTACAGTTCTACCATGCTGAAACTCTTGTACTTCTGTTTTGGATTTCAATAACACACAATCTTGATCATAGCTGAGCTTGTATGATTTAATCTGACCAATGGCCACTGTAGCTGAGCTTGTATTAATCTGACCACTGGTCGTCTGTTGTTATTTACATCTGTTCAGTAGAGAAAAGTTAGGGAACTTGCTTAAGTATTTTCCATTAACTGATCAAGTGTCTCCATTGATTAGTGTGAATTATGATTAATGGTCAGGAAATTGAACAATTAACTTGGTCCCACCACATGTTGTCTATTGTTTGTAATTTAGACTGTTCTATACAGTCACTACTGGCCTGACAAATCAGAACTTCACCTCAGATTTTGAATCATTGGGTATTTTGGAATCTTTTTGGCAACAAGGAACTTCCTGTGATTTTCATGATAACAGTATCAAGGATATGATGTAAGGAAATAGCTGAGTTAATTTTCACATACATAATTATCTTATACATTTAAATGTTTATGGAAAACTGTGAGTGTAAAGTTTGTATCAATTTTGACAAATTTTCTTTCATTTTGCATGTTTTACCCATGTATAATTGTAGTTTCCAGATGGTTTCTATCAACACTTATTTTAAGTCTTTGATTAAGTTTGCAATTTATGGTTATAACTTAAATGAATTAGAGCTACATGTAATCTAGTACCTCTTTAAATTTGAAAAAAGGTCAGTTTCAACTTGCAATACTGTCAAAAATTGACTTAAATCTGATTTACAGGGTCACCAAATGTTGTGTACTAGCTCATAATTTGTAGTATAAAGAAATAAAGTTAAGATTTACTTCTGATTATCTGTTGTTTTACATCTAGTCAAGAATTTTTCACTTATATGGAGATGTCACTAGCTTTAGGTGAAGTGCCACAAATTTTTACCTGTGCTATGGACTTATGCCATTGCATTGAGGGTCCTTTTAATTTATGTGCAAGACTTTATGTCTTATCTGAAGACCGATGACTTTCACTTTGTAATCAGAATGCTTGACAAAGGAACAGTCATTACCATTTTTTAAAGACAATCTTTGGTGTGACCCATTACCTGTAATTGAATCTTCTGCTTACCATTGGTACGCTCTACCAGTGGAATCCCACAAGCAGTTTTACTTTTGGATTCACCACTTGAAATTGCACAAACAATACATTATATGATATAATATATCATGTATCACAAGTTTCTGGCCTTCCACAAGTAAAACTGGCAAACTTTCTGACCAAATCAACTTATGCTCCAGTGGGATTCCAACCTGTGCTAAACAGAGGTGAGAGCTGCTTTTACCAGACTGCCACAGAGTCTCCCAGTCATTGATGATAGTAATTGTTAGGTAAGCTAATCTCTATAGTAATTAATTGTCAGTTCTCTCTGAATGTCAGGTAATTTGTGCTAATTATGCACTATATACATGTATTATTACAGGTTTCCTTGCTAAGTAACTGATTATATAATCAATTTGTATACTGTTACAAAAACAATAATAGCTGTTCTTAGTAATTGAGTATGATTTCTTTGCCCTGTAATGATTATAAATTATCACACTTAACCTGATACAGTAGGTGAGTAATTTGATCTAATTACTACGTTATTGATGACAATCACTTGTCTTGTTAACATACATGTAGGTGATGTTTGTATCAGTATATGTCAAGAAATGTAAACACTTGGAACCTATTGTTTATACATGTAAATGTAGTAAAACTGTTGTACATGTAGACTCCATAGATAGAGAATTTGTCAAACAAAATAAGAAATGAAAGTTATTACTACATTCAAATTGATCTTCATCACACATTTGGACACATTTTTAAATCATTGATTTACAGAAGATTCCATTGTTTTTCCATGGGTTGATGTGTTAAACTTGTTAGTAAAAGTTAATTACAATGCCAAAACTGATTAACTAGGTCAAAATATTTGATGCAGTGAATATTTATTAGATAGATAAGTGAATAATCAAATTAAATCTAATTGATTTTTTTTTTCGGAAACTCTTCATGACACGTGTCATGTTTAATTCCTATTATAAATTTTACACATTCAAGTAGTAATTTCCCATAACCACCTGCATATGGAGTTTATATTTCACAAATGATCTGATATGCCAAGGCATGTTCAACATATGAACATTTCATATACAGAGGTAAACTGCTTACTGACAAATTATTGACACAGGGATATAAAAAACTGTGCAAATTTTACGGCCAGTATAATAGTCGTGTTTGCGATTACTATGTTTCACGTCTGCAGTGTTGCCAACCCTTACGCTTTTAGCGTAAGCCTTACAATTTTAACATTAAAAAATACGTCTTATGATTTTGCTAAATAATTGTACGATTTCCCATGTATTTTGCCAATTCCAGAAAATCTGTACGTTTTCATTTTTTTATAACTATAGTTGGTCTTAATCATCTGGATGTTTAGAATAAGTGTGCAAAAATATGAAGCATTCAAATGATTACTACTTTCATTTTCTGGATTCAAGATGGCAGAAAAATGTGCTCTTGGCAACGTTTATACAACTAGGCCAAATCCATGGAAGAAACAGATTAAAAAAACAAAACAACCCAGATTCGAACATTTAAAGAAGAATATAATAGGAGATTATTTTTATCACAGAAAGTGCAAACTGAATTTTATGCGAGGTTCATTATGTGAACAGCAGACTAAATGTTGCACTTGCCATGATCATAGCATGGTTGTGGAGAATATATGATAACACCACACCACACACGTGAACCTGTTAAGCCTATAGGTGTCTAATAAAACATTCAAAACCAATCAAAATGGATTAATTTAGCCAAAAACTAAAAACAGATTTGCCATTTAAATTGGGGTCTCTTTCAACCTTTGAACACAACTCTTTGGACAAGTAGGCTAATTTAAATTTTTGCCATATTGAATTCCATTAATGGCATTATTAATTATTACAACTACATTTGGATTATGTTCTATACTTCAAGCTCAGAAGGCGATACGTGACTTTAGTATCTGCTGTCAACAGACCCCGAAATAGATTTCTTTGCCATGCAATGCTCGGATGGTCACATTCCTAATTTTGATTTTCAGATGTTGGCACCTCTACATCTGTACCAATAGTGACGAGTATTTTTGTTCTTCACTAATTTCATTTGAATTTAACTGTGGTGTCAAGTGTGACCAGTCAACTGGGCATGCTTACTCCTCCATGTCACCTGATCCAAACTCTTGATTTCCAGAGGTTTGTATTTGTCCACTTTTAACCAGATTTGTATATATATCCTGGACATCCTGAAGATAAATACTTTAATACAAACTCTGACCTCTGGAAATCCAAAGATGGGATTAGGTGCCATGGAGAGGTAAGCATCCCCTGCTGATCAGTCACAACGTCTGTGTGTATAACACAACAATAACCTAGGTTTAATATGATCTGCCTCATGGTAGTCATAACGATGTGACGTTATATAATCTAAAGTCACATCATCTTTGTAAAATAGTCACAAGTCCTAAGCGTGGTCCTAAGACCAAGTCTAAGACTAATACGACCTCTCATAAAATGGACTCCATCACAATAATCTGTAGCTGAAGTCTAAAGTTGTCATGATTATGTTTCCCCCTGTAATGTTACAGAAACACCTCTGATCTTAATTATATTAGAAATCTGATATTAATTCATAATAAAAATATTTTGACACATCCAATGCCATGGATTTTTCACATTCTTTTAGGAATGGTGGTCTGGGTCTTTGAATTGGTAATTTTAACATTTTATTGAAACTGAGAAATTTAGAACTACACAAAACTGTGAAAATGCAATAATATTTTCACATTCATTGTCATTTGACTTCACGTGGCAAATTTCAACTTCAAATTGGATAAAAACAGCATCATATTTGCATTTAGAATGTGGCCTTATTTTGGCCTCATCTGATGAAGTGGAAAATCTTTAAATTCAGAGATAGTGTAATTCAGCAGCACATTTCTTGACATAATTTTACTTGGAGGTTGACTTTTGTATACAAGATGACCATGTGAGTTTTTGATGCTATCTGACCAACTTCTCCATACCCAATATAAACCTTCAATAGCCAACATGGACATTATCCTCACAGAAGGTATCTGAAGCCTCAGTCACAACCGGCCATACTTCCGGTATGTACGACAAAAACACCAAGGAATGCACAGACTTCGCACGGCCTTCTTGCGGAATTTCCAGCATGCAGACTGCATGTACGATGGATGTTAAGCATATCCAACAAACTCTGTGATTTCCAAATAACATATATCATTCTTATTCCCAACTTACAAATTGACTGCTACTTTTTCCTGTCCCACGCTCTCTACGAATCTCGCCTACAGTGAAACATGCAGCGGATGCATGATTTAAAAACCTGTGCGTCTGGTTGTGACTTAGGCTACAACTGTATTATTTTGTATTATGACTATCATTCATGTCGATATTAGTAACTTTAAAAGAGTTATTTATTCATGCCTTTTACGAAATAAAAACATCCATTATATTCTCATTTAGCACTGATGTGCATGTAAACACTTTATTTTCATTGATATATTGAAAAAGCGTCACAGGGATCTAATGATGAAATTATTTACAATTTGTTTGCATGTTCATGTTCATTCCGTTAAATCTTTACTTACAATATTGAGCTGTTTTGTGTTACTAATATACATAATCAATATATTTCTTCAATTGTTGTGTCCCCGTTTTACTCCATTATTAGCTTATTGACGTCATAACATCCATTCAGTTGATATAATTTCTTTGGGTTCTTTTTTTGTCAAATTGTATTGGAGTATAGCTGAAGAGGAATTTGGTTCTGCCAATTTTAGATTTTGTTTGACATACATGTTTACTGAAAGTGCCAAAGTTCTTGATTTAATTTTTGCTCCATTTCCTGACCTATCTTCCAGTCTACATGGAAATAAAATCGACCAAAAACAAACCCCCCAAAACAGACAAACAAAATTCATGCACTTTTTTTAACAACTCACTATATGCTTTGTGGATAGGGTGAGGAATACTGTAATATCATTATGAGCATTCTAAAATTGTAAGAGTACAAAAGTACAGTGGAACCATGCTAATAAGACCACCTGACTGGTTTAATTGTTGTTGTATTGTTGTGAATCTTTCACTCACATGGAGACGTCACCAAATGCCGGGGAAGGGGTTCAAATTTTGGCTTATGCTCTGCACTTACAGCCATTGAGCAGCAAGGGTTCTTTAACATGCCGACACCTACTGTGGCACGGAAGACTGGCTTACAGTGATCAGATTAGCAAGGTAATCTCTTAAGTGAGAGGATGGATTTATATGACATTTATCAAGAAATTTTCAAGAGACGGAATATTTACTGTCATCAATCATCAGATTTTGGACATTGAAATTAAAAAAAATAGTTGTAGCACATACTGAAGACGAAATTACACCATTTTAGGCTACTGGTCACCGACCATTATATGTACCAGGACTCCTGTGTTTTCCTCTACATGAGGTAATTTAGAGAGTGTGGAGTATTTTAGATAACATTGCAGTTTTCTGTGCACCTTAGTTGGGGAAGAAATTTTTAAAACAATACATTTTATGAATTTTTTAATAGAAATACTTTGTTAAAATCATAAAAAATTCATAAATCAACTTTTATGAAATTCTTTGAACAAGGACCTTTCATTTTTTCTGGTTTTTTTTTAACTGTAATAGAAAGCAAAGTCAGCGTGGGTTTCAGCCAAAGCTGATTTACCCATTTACCCCCAAAACACATTTGGACTGATGTAAGTCAATTTGATTTGCAGAAGAGGCCATTGTTTTACAGGGGTTAATGAGTTAAGTGAAGAACCTTACCAGATTGGCATATTGTATCCAGGGTTTTCTTTCATCATTATAACTGGTAGCCATTGCATATACATTGAAATATTTTTGTGTGGCTTAAAACACCAATAAAACAAAACAAAGATGACAGTGGGAGCTTGTATTTGAATCTAAGATTATTGGCTTTATCTAATTCATTTGTTATATGCTTACATGACTTTCACTGGGTAGGTTTTTCTTTGTCTCATCCTTTTATACAGGAAATTGACACACACACTACAATTTAGAGTTCTTTCCCTTGAGGTCGATGGTTATATTTGTTTTACAGACTAAATACAATAAACATGATCATGAAAGAAGCATTAAGTTGCTAAGTCTATAGTCCTTAGTATGCATGAATATACATGAATGTCTCTGTAGATCGGGGATTTATCTCATAGCACAACTGTGGTCAATCACAGGTCAAGAGTCCTCCCTGGTTAGAGCAGCTCACTCTAAAACCAAGGCTTCTCTCACCTTTGGTCAGTGTAGGTGTAAAGCTGCCACTTCAGCCGATTTGTGTAGGGAAATGTGCCAGTTTGCCTGTAGGAGGACAATGGTTTTTAGATCACCCAAGCCAAAGGTTCATGGTGACCTATTGCAATCGTCTTTTGTCAGTCGTCGTCTGTCGTGCGTCATTAACATTTACACATTTTCAACTTCTTCTCAAGAACCAGTGGGCCAATCTTAACCAAACCTGGCATAAAGCATCCCTATGTGAAACCGTATAACGTTTGCAAATGGAAAGGGGCTAGGACCCATAGAGGTCCCAAAAGGGGCAAAAAAGGACAAAAACTTGGTACATCTTTAAAAATCTTTTTCTCATGAACCAATGATCAGATGACTTTCAAGTTTTGTATGCATGATTGTTTAGTCAATATCTACAAAGTTTGTGAACGAAAATAAAATCTGTCCATAAATGAGCCACTAGGAAGTGCTTCAGTAAGGCAGAGTACAATTGTATTACAAATTGTTTGATAACTTTAAACTGATCAATTTTTTCAAGTATACAAAGATATATGAGAAACAGAGGATCATTTTTACAAAATTTCAAGGTCATGAGGCCTAAAATCAAGGTTACAGGCACCTAAGTAAACAGAAAATAGAGAAAGTATTTTTGTAAAATTTTCAACATTTTTTACTACTTCTCCAGAACAATTGAACCATTTCGAACCAAACTTGACAGGAAGTATAACCATGTAAAGCCACATGAAGTTTTCTGATGTAAAGGGGTTATTACCAAACATGGCTGTCATGGCTAAATACAGAATGAATAAGTCAGCAGATATTTTTGATTTAATACATGTATCTCCAAAATCATTAAAGCTAGAGAAAAAACTGTTACCTTTAAATGAGGTGTAGTTGTGCATATGACAGAGAGATTGGAATCCAATATGGCCGACAGGTGGCCATCTTGGATTTTTACCATAGGAAGTTTGTTATTGCTATTTCTCAAAAAGAACCGAAGGGATTTCCTTGATATTGGACATGGAGATTCCCCGTGAGGTGTAGTTGTGCATATGACATTTTTAGATAGATTGGATTCCAACATGGCTGACAGGTGGCCATCTTGGATTGTGACAATGGAAGTATGTATTTGTCAGAATGTATGGAAGGAATCTTTTCGAAATTGATTATAGAGGTTCCCCCTGAGGTCTAGATGTGCATATTACATTTTCAGAGAGTTCAAAATCCAAGATGGACACCTGTCAGCCATGTTGAATTTCATTCTCTCTTTAAATGTAATATGTTCAGTTCAAGTTCAGTTTTGTTATAATCTTGTGAAAAATGTATTTCACAGAAATATGGATTTAAGTTCAAATTCAATGTTGAGACACAAAATAAGAGAAGAGAAGAGAACAATCTGTCATAGATCAGACATAGAACATTCCATGGTGGGCGCCAAGATCCCTCTGGATCTCTTGTTGACAGTTTTGTCCTATCATCTTGAAAAAATGATAGAGAGAAACTGAAAGAAGCAAAAATGTTCAGCATGACCGAAATTGTCAGTTTGACCTTTATGGGAGTTATTTCCCCTTTTAGTGGATTTCTCATTTTTTTGACAGTTTTGTCCTATTATCTTGAAAAGTATAATAGATAAAGAGAAAGAGAAAGAAGCAAAAATGTTAAGTATGCAAAGATCTTTGAAAAAGTCAATAGATAGGAATTAAATTGTCAGGTTGATCCATGACCTTATGGGAGTTATTTCAAGTGGATATTTTCATGTTTTGGGCTGTTTTTCCTTATTATCCAGTGATCACCACGAAGATCCACAAAATATTTATTGTGCAGAAATTGTGAGGGTGATCCTTGTGAAAGTTATTTCCCCTCTTAAATGGATTTTGGCTGTTGTTGCACATTATCTTGAAAGATCTATAAAAAAGTTGGCAAGGCAAGTCAACCCTTATGCAAGTTAATTCTCCTTTTCAATAATTTTTTCAAGCTTTTGGTTGCTTTTCAGTATATTGTCAGTAAAATGCATTTCACTCAGGTGATTATTAAGCCTACTGTTTTTCATGTTTATTAGCCATTTTATCTTTTACACATTTTTTATGTTTTTTGCAATGTTGACCAATTTTGCCAATTGTGCAACTTAAGACCCTTTGAGCCTCATGTATTGTTCAATACTGATTGTGAATGACTTTGCGAACATAATTGAGAAATTTTTGCTAAAAATTGGGGGAGGGTGCAGATTTTGCTTTGAGAATGGGTCCTTTTACAGGACCTGCATGTTGATGATATTAATTTCTGAACCTAAAAATTGTTTGGTGTAAACATCAATTCAACAACGAAAAAAATTAAGCAGTTCTTCCTTGCTAAAATGGATAACTTTTCACTCTGTTAAATGAGTTACATGTGGTATACAGGCCGATTACATAGACAGCATTGTTCATGGAAGTAGTAAAAGGTAACGCTAGCTTACCTCCTACGGATTTAGTAATTATTTAGATCTAGTTACCAACACTAATAGAAGGTCAATTAGCACTCATACATGTACATACAATATATCTACATTATTTAAACTTGTCCTTTATTAGTTATCAGGTTTATCAAAACATGGTTCATCATCACAATTCATGCTTTTGTAAATGTGTAATTTTTCACTTATAATTACCAGTATTGTTTATTCAAATAATAATTTCAGACATCTATAGCCTCCTACATCCTAATTGCACTACATCTTTAAGTCATAGAACACTTTCTGTGATTATTTCTAAAAATTATGTTGTAATATTAGATAAGATGTTATCACATATTACATTATATAAATACTACAAATGTTGGCCTGCATTCATAACCCGTTATCATCAACATCTCACAGAGTACCAAAAGGTCATTTCAGGTCATATGCCATTGTGTTTTGTGACATAACTAATAACATCTCTCTTTACTTTACCTAACTGTTGCTGTTGATTTAGTGGTAGGGGGTACATTGTTCTCCCTCTCTCTTTCTCTTTTTCTGTCTCTCTCTCTCTCTCTTTCTTTCTCTGTCTGTCTCTCTCTGTCCCTCACTTTGTCTCATCTCTTCCCCATCCATCTGGCCATCTATCCCATCTCTCTCTATATTTCTTTGTTACTCAATGATTTTAATTTTGTCTTTGCCATCCCCTTATCTAAATAAAAACATTCTTAATTATAGAGTCCTATAATTCCTATATGAGGATTTATGTGCTACAGCATCAAAGGGAACATATATTTAGATACATTAATACAGTGTTTCTGATTCATGAAATTTATTAAACAGAGGTCCTGGTAGGCATGACATATAAACGAACTCTTGCAGCAGTGGCATAAATCCATAGCAAAGAACACAATTTTCTACCCTTTACCTGGTGACATTGCCATATAAATGAATGACAGGATGATATCAAAACAATATATAAACAAAAGACAAGTTTAGTCTTAATTAGAGGCCTTAATTTACAGGCTCAATCATTAACATTGCCAATACTTTTATTAATGATGAAACAATATGTAAACCAAAGCTACAAACTTGTATCAATGTAGATACCTTTACTGATGATAAAACAATATATAATATATATATGATTTAGTCTCAGTTGTTGCCCCTTCCTTTACAAACTTGTATTATTGCAGATACCTTAACTGACGATAAAACTATATATATATATGTATATATATATATATATATATATATATATATGTATATATATATATATATATATATATATATATATATATATATATATATATATATATATATATATATATAAAATAAAGATTTAGTCTCAGTTATTACCCCTTAATCTACAAACTTGTACCATTGCAGATACCTTAACTGACGATAAAACTATAAAAAAATTAAAGATTTTAGTCTCAGTTATTGCCCCTTAATTTTCAAACTTGTATTATTGCAGGTATCTTTACTGATGATAAAAATATATAAAAAAATAAAGATTTAGTCTTAGTTATTGCCCCTTAATCTTCAAACTTGTATTATTGCGGATGTCTTAACTGGCACTAAAAGTCTAATTCAAAGTCATTGAAATGTAGCATTCAAAAATACATGTAACAATCCATCAAAATATAGTGATTACTTCTAAGTCATATTCTTATTTCTGGTCACTTTGTATCACGCCTACTTGTTTATATCGGAACAACATATGTCTGTTTTGTGTATAACAGTTTTGATTATAAGTATAAGGGTATAGATATATGATATGTTTTACATTATTTATATGACTATATGGGACAATTAAATCAATTTATTCAGTGACATATGTTTGATACAATTGATGTTGGAGATAAATACAATCCTTTACCATCCAGGAGAATCTTCATACTTCTATATACTGGTATGTACATGGATATATATGTATACATATGTTATTATCATTTTGTGTTTTTAGTTTAGAAGATGATACAGCTGCAATTTTTGGTAATTTGATGTAAGTACATGTACATGTATGTTTGGAATTTTTCAGTATACATTAGCATAACATAAATGAGTTTGCATGACATAAATGAGTTTGCAAAATTTATTTTTACTATATATTCTACGTAAATTCGGGTTTTTTCCAGTAATTCCTCTAGAATTTGTCGTTTATCCAATTTTAACAAACCTTGATTCACAGGAAGGTGAGGTTTTGGTACTCATGCTAAAAATCCCATTGCAATCTACAGTGAAACTTGTATATAAAGACCCCCATAGAGACACAACAAAATCAGTCTTTATAAAGAGATGGTCTTTATATAGAGGTTGATTTGTACACAACTGGTACCAGTGGTCTTTATGGCCAGGTGGTCATTAAAGCAGGTTTTAGTGTATTGTTATTTCAGGAGGAATACACTATTGTTTTTGAGTTAAAATTCTAGGATGCCATTTTGATGCTTATTACAAAGTCAATGAATGGATCTGTGACGTAATCCATAAACACCAAAATAAAACCATCATTATTTTTAAGTAATTTATGGATGTAACCTAACAAAAATATTATCGAATTTGGGCCCAGACTTCATGGGTAAAAAGTGTCATTTTTCATGTATTTGAGTATCTACCAAACTCGGAGGACAAAAGCAAACAGATGCAGAATTATATTGTGAAATTCATTTTTGCAAACTCATTTATGTCCAAATACTGTATAATGTAAAGCAAAGTTGACACAAGATTTGTTTTATGTTATAAAGGCTTTGCTGTTCAAAATTTCTTCCTCAGAAAGCAATGTGGTGATGTTTTCTTGACAAATATTGAATGAATAGTCCAAGGTGCACCTTTTTAGCACTTGTATGGAAAAGAAGGTCAATTTCTTTCAAAGGATGCTATTTAGTTTATGCCACAGGTACTTGAATCTAGAACTGGTGTTTAGAGCATTGCCTCAAAAACTTGGAAGTCTCTCATATCTAGTCAGGTCTCAAGACCTGTTGGAACTTCCTGATTTTGTGAGAAAGTTTGCCAATTTACTTGTGGAAGACAGGTGGTTTCTTCCTGGGTACATTGTAACTAGGTCAACTCTCCTAGCACTTAAATTCCATTGTCATTGTTGTTGGCCCACGCTGCCAAGCCATTTTTTTTGGTCCATACTGGCAAGCCATTGTTGCTGGCCCATACTGGCAAACCATTGTTGTTGGCCCATACTGACGACCCATTGTTGTAGGCTCATACTGGCAAGCCATTGTTGTTAGCTTATACTGGCAAGCCATTGTTGTTAACTTATACTGGCAAGCCATTGTTGTTAACTTATACTGGCAAGCCATTGTTGTTAACTTATACTGGCAAGCCATTGTTGTTAACTTATACTGGCAAGCCATTGTTGTTAACTTATACTGGCAAGCCATTGTTGTTAGCTTATACTGGCAAGCCATTGTTGTTAACTTATACTGGTAAGCCATTGTTGTTAACTTATACTGGCAACCCATTGTTGCTGGCCCATACTGACGACACATTGTTGTTGGCCCATACCGACGACCCATTGTTGTAGGCTCATACTGGCAAGCCATTGTTGTTAGCTTATACTGGCTAGCCATTAATTGTTGTTGGCCCATACTGGCAAGCCATTGTCGTCAGTCCATGTTGGCAAGTCATTGTTGTCGGCCCATACTGGCATTTTTTCTTCAATCCCTTGAAGACACTTTTACAATGAACTGTACCCTCACTCCTCAATGGCCATAAGTGTTGAGCATAAGCCAAAATTTGAAGCCCTTCATCGACATTTGGTGACATCTCCGTATGAGTGAAAGGTTCTTGAGTGGGACGTTAAACAACAATACAACAACAAAGACCTGTTGTTGTATTTCTTTTACTCCCATTTCATTAATAGCAGTGACGTGACACTTTAGTCTCTGTATATACAAGACATTGTTACATATATAGCACTTTATAAACTCTCCCGTAATTTACTGTCGTAATCCATAATACTTTGTATTTATATATAAATGAAGTCTCCCCCACAAACTTTATTGCTTATAAACTAATTGAATAATTAGATGTATTCAATAAAGTTAATTTGAAACCTGTTTAAATGAGAGGAATAAAAACTGTGTTTCAAATTAGCATTCATTGAATATATTGATAATTTAGACACTATATGGAGTTTGTTTAGTGTGTTGGTATTATACAATGGTGTATATGTATATAAGCATATCATAAGCTCTAGTTTCAGCTCATTGATGCATCAGAAAGGTAGCTATAAACAGGCTATGTTGTGAAGTTTAACTTTATCTGTGTTGCCAGTTTTCTTGTGGAAGGTCGGTGGTCTTTACCCGGATAACTGGGGTTCCTCCTCCACCAATAAAAACTGGATGCCATCATATGACTGAAAGATTGTTGAGTATGGCGTAAAACAAAAAGTCAAATCAAAAAATCTGTGTTGCTAACAGCTAGAAAGCTAGAAAATGTCTATACATACAAGACAAATTGCTACACATTTTACATTATACACAAACAAAAAATCTTTAGAAGGAATTTTCTTCATTGAAAGGCGATTTCCTGTAGAAAAATACATCTTATTTTACCCAGATTTAAGCTTATTTTCTCAATTTAGATGAAAATGTATATATATTTTTGTGTATTGAAACATTCCTAATTCAAAAGGTATCAGGAATTCTGAATGTGGACAAAAGTAATTACTGACAAGATATAACGGATGTAATATGGCCACTTACGGTTGTCCAGTGGTAGAGCATTTGACTCAAGTGAAAGGTCCCGGGTTGATTACCTGTATCAGGTCAAACCAAAGACTTTTAAAAATGGTAGTCTGTTACTCGCAAGAACTCCGCATACAAAAGTGAAAGTCATATGTCTGTCGGATGAGACACGAATACTTACTGCATCAGAGACAGTCAATAGCGCAGACAAAATTTTGTAGCTGAATCCAAAGTTGGTGTCATCTCTGTATACCGGTACTGTCAATGTAAAAATATAAGTGTGGGGATATTTACACTAAATACTTGATGAAGATATTTTCATGTAAATTACTCCCCTGCATACCAGTCCTACAGTTATGCAAAGAATCATTATTATGTAATACAGGACTGGTCAAAGTAAGATGTGACATCTCATAAAATACCCACACGCATGGTCTACAGAAGTAAGATGTGACATCTCATAAAATACCCACGCGCATGGTCTACAGAAGTAAGATGTGACATCTCATAAAATACCCACGCGCATGGTCTACAGAAGTAAGATGTGACATCTCATAAAATACCCACACGCATGGTCTACAGAAGTAAGATGTGACATCTCATAAAATACCCACACGCATGGTCTACAGAAGTAAGATGTGACATCTCATAAAATACCCACATGCATGGTCTTACAGAAGTAAGGTGTGACATCTCATAAAATACCCATGCGCATGGTCTACAGAAGTAAGATGTGACATCTCATAAAATACCCATGCGCATGGTCTACAGAAGTAAGATGTGACATCTCATAAAATACCCATGCGCATGGTCTACAGAAGTAAGATGTGACATCTCATCTCAAAAATACCCATGCGCATGGTCTACAGAAGTAAGATGTGACATCTCATAAAATATCCACGCGCATGGTCTCATAAAATATCAGAAGTAAGAAGTAAGATGTGACATCTCATAAAATACCCATGTGCATGGTCTACAGAAGAAAATCACATAATTAATAACACGCAGAAATCTCCACGTTTACAGTAACAGAAAAATTCTTGTTAGTATGTAAAACAACAGTCAAATTAAACAAGCAGATGTTATATGGAGGTACAGATTCATATATATAAACCTATCTAGTGTAGCCCTCAATTTACATATTCATTACAAGACGATTACATACATCAGAAATCAGTGAACTAAATATGAAGAATTATTCAATATCTATTTCATTCAACTTTTAAGGATGTACATTAAGTTTCGGATTTCAATAGATTGCTATTATGCATTTTAGGACTGCTACAAAGAAGCCCATCACAAAAGTTTGGGATTCAATCTGAAATTTCAATCTTGTGTTTTCTTGTTGTCATTTGAACGAAATGTAAAAGAAATACGCAATAGATGTTTATCAACGAAAGTTTCAGACTAGCTGGCATTAGTTTGTTGGACCACTTTAAGATTATTCAGTTTATAAAACATAATAATTTGACATCAGCAATGCTTTCCTGTTTGGAGGAGTTTGTTGGATATCCAGTAGGTTGTTGTCGATTGGTTCTATGTCATTTCATTTTGTGAATTTTAGGCAAATTCTACATGTAATTGGAATTTAAAATGAAATTTAGCCAGAGGTGAGTTAAAGAAGCACTAGATACTAATTATTAGAACATGTTTGACAGATAAGAGAAAGAGAGATGCACATTCTTTTGTGAGTTTTTAGACTATGGACAAATTAACCTTATGGCAATACATGTATTATGTAAAAATTTACACATAGGCAATTTTAGAGAAGTAGTCCTTTTGGCTTTTATTTTTTTTGGTTAAAGATCTATATCAGGGTACATGTAAGTAATGTGTTACTTCACAGACATACATGTACTTGTACCTCATACCCAGAACATACTTGATTTTAGATGAAATAATAATCAGTCGTTATGACTTTGATCTCTGTATTTACAATGCTGGGATGTAATGTAGTGTGACAGTCCTCGCCATCTCCTAAGAAGCAGGCTCACTTTGTTTAATGATTCATTTGTTATGGGACAAGAGAATAACTGACTCAAGAAAAGTGTTTAAATAACGGATTATAACTTACCTGAGATAATTTGTGCAGGTAAATTGTGATTTTTCTAGTATTCCATGTCATATTATTGTTCCCAGGTATGTAAAAAGTGTTGCGTATTATATTCTGTAGGTTTTCATGGAGATTGATTAGAATTTGATTTTCGGTAAACTTATTGTTTTTGGTAATAACTTCATGAGTAGAGCATAATTACATTGATTGATTTAAAATTATATATTGAATACCTGAAAATTTTAGCTCCTGTTTAATTTTTGCTGTTTTGTCCTGACATTCATGCCATCTACATCCAGATTATGTTGATTTACATTTGTAAGGCAAATTTAAGATGGGGGTTGAATATGTTTTTCTGTCATTAAAAGGCAAGAATAGCCAGGGGTGAAAATTCCGAGGTATACCAAAAATAACTGAAAAGCCTATAATTGGACATTTTCTTGCACAGTTTTATATGAAGAATTAAAAATTTCTGAATAGGAACTGTAATATTTTTTAACTCTGGGGTACCTTAATCAGAGACGTAATTTGTTAATAAGATGAATGGTATTTTTTCATTTAATAGAACAAATTTAAGCTAAAAATGTATGAACACTGTTTAAAGAATTTTTGTTTATCCTTAAACCAATATTACTTTTTTGTAGTCTTCATGTAGCTGACAAAATTCACACAATGCATGTTTTCTTTTTTCATTTCTGCACTATTGATCTTTTGTAAATGTTTACACTAGTCAATAATTTTGTTTACAAATCATTTGGGGTAAACATAATTTGACGTGATTGGTTCATTAGGAGAGCTGATATTTAAAGTAATCATTGTCTGACTTTGGGCCAGATATCAGGGAACAGTTTTTACCTACGTCATACATACACTAATACTTATGTGTTTATGCTCTTCATAGATAATTGTTTGGGGGCATGTTGTTTTCACCTTCTGTGTCCACCAGTCTGTCAAACTCTGTCTATTTGACATTTCTTCACCTGTCTCTTGAGGGGATATTTTTACTATTTATTTTTTATTTGAATTTCCAGTAGTGTTTATGCTACACTTAACAGTTTTTCCGTTTTTCTGTTTAAATCAACTCTTATAAATTTACCATGATAAACATTTAGATAATTATATACATGTAAATATATATATATGTAAGTCAGTTTTACTGGGATATGTTCAATTCGACAAGGATCTTGCCTTCTAGAATATTGATATGTAGTACCAACAATACATTGTGTAAAAAAAACAGTCAACAACCTGAACAACTTATATAGAAAATGGAATGAGAGGGATAAAATAAAGAGTATATGTAATCAAAATTATCATTCAAAGCAGAGATGATCTTGGAAGAAATGAAAAAACTCCAACACGTTTTATAAATTGGACCAAAGATCTGATAGGTTTAGTTGGTGAAGTATGTAAGTACAGTTAAGTATAATTTATTTCAGATTAAGATTAAATTGGCATGTCAAAAAGATAAATTTTGAAGACTTGTCAGTTTAGGCCACTTATCATAATAGTGTATCTAAATGTAAATACAGAAGATATGTTAAAAAAACTACATCAATTTTGAATTACATGATACGTTTATGGTAAAGACATGATAGTTTATGGAAAACACTTGATTAAAGACAATTTATTGCTTTGATCTGAGCTGATCTTCAGTCAGCTATATCTATGCATCGAAATTCGTCATAAACTGTCTGTGTCATAGCAGCAAGTAAAAAATATTGGAAAAAATCTGACAACATTTTTCATTTATTTTCTTATTTCTTCCAAAACATGCATACAATGTATGATATGACACTCTGTACATTTACATACATTTTTGCAGCAGGTGCTTGTGCTTGTAACAGGAATTATCCTTTGAAAAATTTCATGGATGAAATTGAATTGAAATTGATTTGTATGTTTATGATTTTGATACATATTGAAATACATATATCCCCATTCTTGATGTAAAAGATTAATTTGAAAATGTTAATGATATATTTTGTATACTCGTATAGATGCTAGTCGGGGTTGTATAACAGTCTGTGAAGTAACCCACATATGTATTCATACTAACTCACATACATTTGCATTGTAACTGAACATGTGTTTACATAATAACTCAACATGTTTTTGCATAGTAACTTACATTTTCATAATAACTCAAACATGTGTTTCCATAGTAACTTACACATGTTTACATAATAACTCAGATACATTTGCATAATAACTCAACATATGTTTGCATAGTATTAGTTACTCAAAATATTTTGCATAGTGACTGAACATCTGTTGGCATAGTTAGTAACTAACACAACATATGTTTGCATAGTAACTCAGCATGTGTTTGCATAGTGACTGAACATCTGTTGGCATACTTAGTAACTAACACAACATGTGTTGGCATACTTAGTAACTAACACAACATGTGTTGGCATACTTAGTAACTAACACAACATGTGTTGGCATACTTAGTAACTAACACAACATGTGTTGGCATACTTAGTAACTAACACAACATGTGTTGGCATACTTAGTAACTAACACAACATGTGTTGGCATACTTAGTAACTAACACAACATGTGTTTGCATACTTAGTAACTAACACAACATGCGTCGGAAGCAAATTGAAAGTGGGGGGGCTAAACCAACTTAAAACACACACACACACACACCAGAAACGTCTGGGGGCTTAGCCCTAATTTTCAAAACCTATGTCTATCTTTGCAAAAAAGTGGCGCCCATGTGCTGTGAATGAATTACCTACAGTTACTGATGTGAATGAATTACCTATTTACTGATGTGAATGAATTACCTACATTTTACCTGTGTGAACGAATTACCTTCATTTACTGGTGTGAATGAATTACGTACATTTTACTGATGTGAATGAATTATCTTCATTTACTAATGTGAATGAATTGCCTACATTTTACTGGTGTGGATGAATTGCCTACATTTACTGGTGTTATTGAATTACCTACATTTTGTAGATGAATTTGACCTAATACATATACTAAGTATGTATCATAGGAGTACACCTATATTTTACAGGTGTATACATGTATCTAGCAGAAGATGTTTATGATTCACATATGGGTCTAAATACCAGATTTTCACTGGTCTACAAATATTTACATTGCACTTTTGTATATTAACCATTTTCCCTTTCCTCTGATGATATGTTCAGAAGATGCCTGCTCTCGGTTTTCTGAAAATCTCAATACAGAATGATTTATACTATAAAATACTTGTCGCAAAAATATCCTAAAATTTTGGTAAAGATAATCACTATTTAGTATAATGATAAGGACAACAGCTTTTAATTGGCAGAAGACTTTCCACGAAAAATCAGTGAGATTACCTATATCTATTGGTGGATCACAAAATTTACATTTGACAAGTGTATGGCAACCCCTACATTTTAAATGAATGTATTTACAATTTTGACAATTTATAGGTAATGGTGAGGTCTTATATTTCATACATTGTGTAGAAGTATGAAAGCTTTGATCCAACTATACGACAATACATGACATAGCCCTATTTGATCACCTATTTTTGACAGGTGTGTATTAATACAAGTTCTACATGGTAATCAAAATATAGGTAAAGATCAAATCATGTATTTTGATGATTTGGGAAAATGTTAATTATATATATATATATGTATTGATTGAATCTATTGTATTTAATTGTCCCAAATCTAAATGTCATTTTGCCAAATAAATGTGAAAATGAATAGTGTGAAATTGAATATTTGAGTAATCCATATGATTTGGTGAATGAATATAAGCACACATTTTTAGAGGTAGACTTTTTAAACATTTCGACCATATTTAATTTGAATTAGTAATTGCACTCGACCTTTGTGTTGTACTGATGAATAGGAATTTTATTTTTGGCAACACACGGTTTTATGTTTTTAGATACCGAATACTGTCAGTTATTTATAAGCATGTACTGATATGTAAGTATCAATTACAACTATGCATTTCATGTCTATTTATCAATATCTCTGGTATCAATATCGTGTCTGCCGTATATACGTATATCTTTTATCCATTACAATGATCGAGCTATGAGATATGATCATTTTGAATTGTTCTTGTCGTCACACTTCCGTTATATTCTCGGTAAAACATAATGCCCCCCAAAAAATCATTCATGATTATGAATCTGTAACTGTGCCGTAAGAAAGTCGAATGACAAAAGTTGAACAAGTCATTGGAGGTGCCGATCAAAACAGTCACTTGGTGTTTGATGGTATTAGTTTATTACATAAGGAATATTTTATTATTTATGTTACATCAACACACTAAAAAGACAAGTTAAATCTCTCTCTGCTTGAGTTGATTTTGTGAATGGTGCCAAAACACAGCTGGTCATGCTAATTCAGGTCAGTCACGGGGAATAACAGGTAATTTGTTTTTCATTTCATATTGATAATTCTCCCTTGTAGACTTTGTAATGTGATCCATATCTCTCCTGTAAAATTGTTTGTGTTTATGTGTATGTAATAGAAAAAAAAGGAATTTGAAATTCCGTTAGTTTTTATTATGGGTTGTGTGTAATATTCCTTGAAGGACATGTATGAATTATTAATGTATAGCAACCTTTCCTTATAGAAATGGAATTGACCTGCCAAGATTTTGAATTATGAAATATTCTTAATAAGGATGTGATCAATTGGCTTCTTGAGTTTAAAATACTGTTGTGATTGCCTCTCTATTATTTTGTGTGTGTGCGACAAACATCAAAAAGGAATTGCATATATAGTGGAATAGCATTTATATGCTGTGGAATAGGAAATCTAAGGTATATATGATTTATATCATGGTAGATATTGTATTTGTATCACTGGGTTCACAAGTCTCGTATTAAATATCTATGTTTGTTTGTTTATTTATTTATTAATTTTATATTTATTTATTTGTTTATTCATTTATCTATTTACTTATATATTCATTTATGTGTCTATTAATTTGTTTTGGTAAATCTTTCACAATACAACAACACATCACCCTAGTAATTGATTAGATACATGTTGGTCACTGATGGGTGGATCAAGAGGAGTGGGGGCTTGAGCATTGAGACTGCATGCAATCTCAGTACTGTAAAGTGTCCTGTGCTACAAATTGAATGATAAATTCCATAAATTCACTCAACCCTTTAAACACTGCATACCATGATAGACTAATCTAAGACAATAGAAAGGAGCATACCATTTATATACCGAGGGGTGAAAGGGCTAACAAAGATGTTTTAGACATTTGGGTACAGTTTTGAATTACTTTTCTATTTAGAATCACATCTTAATCCAAATGCCTAATTCTATAACCAGAAATTGAGCATGTTTTTTAAAAGACCCTCACATTGAATCAATGCAGGAATGTTCTGTCAGAAAAAGTGTTAGTGTTATATTAATTGGTAGCATTTGAAATCTACATGTAGGAGTTTACTACTCTGATTACAAATGAATCAATTACATTATCATCCTGGGTTACAAAAATTGTAATTTTTTAAGTGCTAAGTATACATTAGCTTTACTGTGAGTTAAATTTGTAAAGCACAATACATACTTTTGTGTATATATATATATATATATATATATATATATATATATATATATATATATATATATATATATCTAAGCCAGACATGGTTCTTGTATCCTGCTATATATATATCCTCTGCTGGACAGTGCAGGTTCAATCCCCACAGGAACCTACTGTAAGCCTTAGGTAATTTTGTGAGATGTTTTGCAGATTAGTTGTGGAAGGCTGATGGTCTCTTCAAGGGTACATTATAACTGGGATCTCTCCTCCACCAGTAAAAACTGGCCACCACCACATAACTGAAACATTGTTGAGTGTGGTGTAAAACAACATTTAAAAATCAAAATCTGATGGTAAGTGTTACTAAGTGTTACTATATTCTGAGCCATATTTGTACTTTTTAAAAGTGTTCTGGTATATACATGTACATTAGGGGTGTATCAATATACATGTATATTGATATGTAACAGTATTTGATTTTGTATGGATACTTGATACTTTGACTATCGATACAAATCATAAAATGTTGGGTTTGGGATGAACTCAGAACAGGTTGATCTTCGAAACAGAAAGTTGTCTGCTTGAAAAAGCAAAGTATAGGAAAAGTTTTATAAAAAACAAACCCTGAAGATGTTACTTTAGTACCGTGGTTGTTAATGTTATACTTCAGGAGGCAAAATGAAATATTTTTTATTTAAATTGTCATCAGAAGTTTAATGTTTTGGACAAGAACAAATGTCTGTGCCACTAAAAATGTCAGTATTTTCATTTTAGAAGTATTGGCAGTTGAAAATATGACAAATTACGAGTAAGTCTTGCATGTGGAGTAATTTTTTAAATCTCAGTGTGAAAATGAAATCGACTATTTTCACTGAAGAGATATGAGCACTTCTGGAATTATTTTTTCAAAGCAACAAGACTCAAGAACCTGTTTTAAGTTTTGAACCCATATCATTTATGTTCTTGTTCTAATATTTTCGGGGAAAATAACTGGTCTAAATATTGCCACTTAATTATGTCTATCAAGTGAAGAGTTGTGTTGATCCCTGTTCAGTGTTTTGTAAAAAAAAAAAAAAAAATCAAATTTTAAAACACGCATTATAATTGTTGTCTTTTCATTATCTCTACATGAAAATTTTTGAGCATACATAAAATCCAATTTATCAGGCATAATTATATTGTTAATCAAAATATTGTATGGAATCGTATGTACTTGTACTTTAACTGTCCTGGATTAATATCTTGATATTGAGCCATACTTGTACATAAGGTCATTTGATTCTCATATACAAATATTGACATTATATAAGCTTGTGTCAAGTTTCTCAGCTGTTCTATGCATCTTCCTCAACAAAATGACAGTAGCCACTGAAAATGAAGGAAATTTTCCTGATAATATAGAATATTTTACTCTAGGGATATGATACATAAAGGTCTGAAGTGCTAAAAGGAAAAGCAATGCTATATGCATATTTTGTTGTTTGCCATTATTATTCCTATGTGCATTAACAGCATTTAGTATATGGATATTAAGAAGCTTATCACATTATCTCATATCTGTGAATCTAGTAGATTATCTCCCTTGATTTAATCAATTTATATTATTATTATGGGACTAGATTATGAGATGTATACTGTGCCATGCCTTCACAAGAATTTTCACCTCTTCAACATTATTAAAACTTACAAAATCTCTCTCTCTCTCTCTCTCTCTCTCTCTCTCTCTCTCTCTCTCTCTCTCTCTCTCTCTCTCTCTCTCTCTCTCTCTCTCTCTCTCTCTCTCTCTCTCTCTCTCTCTCTCTCTCTCTCTCTCTCTCTCTCTCTCTCTCTCTCTCTCTCTCTCTCTCTCACACACACACACACAAGTGTATATGATTCATGTAATACATGGCTAGGTACATGTACACATAAAAAAATTGTTTGATATAAGAAATAAGAATTTAAAATGATTGTAAATGATTCATTCCACTCTCAGATTTTTGTATATAATATGTATCTATATCTTTCTGTAATTTCTGCCTTCCTTCACCCTCATTCACTTTTATTGTCTTCACTTTTAGTACATTAACAATGACTGGTTCAAAGATCAGATATATTTTAAAATACTTCAGGGAGTGCTGAAGTAAGAAGTAGTTCATATGGCTGACTTACCGCATCATACATTGTACATTATAACACCAGGTCACATAGTATAAGTGAGATTAACTTCATCATATAACATACAGTTTTCTCTTACTTAACAGTATTTTGGCGAATTATATTCGTTTGTTTATGATAATCCATGACAGAATAATCCCACCTGACAAGACAAAAATGAAACAACTTTTGTTTGGTTACCCAAACATAAGACATTGTATGTAATTTGACATCAACGTTTATACATGCTCTGCAGTCATAAAACATTATCTTTTTTGTGTATACTCTGCTACATCATTGTTTTAATGTATTTTGTCGGCATCTGACTTTTGCACGATCTTCTTACAACACAATATGGTATCAGATGCCCTGTTTAATTATTTTATTTACATCACACCATGGCTGAGATTTTAAATAAGATGTTTACTCTGTGTTTATGGTCTTTTTATGAAGTTTCTATAGAACTGAGAAAGGAATTGAGGAATTAAGGTGATAATTGTGCTTTTCTAGCTTGATGTTTAGAAGGGCAGCCACCAGCTATATTGACCCAGATCATGACATCTTCCCCACAGTAAAATTTGTAAAGTGTATCATATTTATATATCACTTAGGGCACCTGTTGCCCCCTTTTGAGATGTTTACAAGAGAAATGTCAGGAATCATTTTACAGGCCATTGTACATGTATTAGTATGTGTACTGGAGATTTTGCACTTATTTGAGGTCATTTTATGCATTTTTTCGCAATAGGTAAGTCAGTTCTTAAGATCAAGTCTGTATTTATTTTTGATAATTATCATATTCATGTTGGGGAACCCAGTGGTCCATTTCTTTGTGTGTTTATTTCATCAGGTATGTTTGTTTAATTTTTGTTATACGTGTAGTTTTGATTTGATCTATAAAGATGTGAGTATCGCTGTTTTAGTGTTTAAAATGTACCAAATGTTACCAGTTTGTAATGTATTTGCTTATGAAGTTAGGTCTTTATGCCTGTAAATTATTAAACATTTTCAAATGTAAATTGTGAGCTTTTTGTATTTTGAGAGTTATCTTTTGTATACAGGTAAATACACATTTGCATCCATGTGTGGACAATTAATTTGATTTAAATAATATTCAAAACCTGTGTTTACTGAGTTGTGGAATACAGAAATATAGTTACATGGTTGTGTGTAGATCATTGTGAGTTATCTCGTATTGTATCAGCATTAAGCACACTCCTGTCCTTTTTGATATTCTATTTTAACCACAATTTTTCTTTTCAGTTGGTAATCAGTTAATTTTAAATAATAATGAATTAAATTTAATATATATTTGCCATCTTGCTGTATTCACATTTCTATAACTTGACTTGTTCATATTATCAAGTCAGCTTAAAACAGAGTTGCTCCCAGGTAGAGGGTTATAACAGGGTGCCCTGCCCATTTCTGATTTTTATCTGCCTTTTAAAAGTACCATAGTATCACTCAGTGTATCAAAATTTTGGTTTTGTTAAAAATGCGATAAAATCGGAAATCTATAAAAAAAAAAATACTTTGTCATAGATATCAACATTTTACTGTATTTTGAGGTTAAAGCATGTGAAATAAGCCTTTGTTGAATTTTAGCGTGTACATTTATACAGACACGTGAGGATATTTCAAAATGTATGTAGGATTTTGAGAATTGTACTACAGATAACATTTCTTGGTCACTTGTTTATGATCTGTATTATTCTATTGTCATATTCCTTATCATTTTATTTGTGATATTTAAATTGTAGGTGGATTTAATGATCTGGAACACACAGTTGTATATATTTGTGTAACTTTGATCACAAAATTAATTAAAGCGCAGATAGAATTGTTTAGAGATTTTAATGGTATATGTTCAGTTACAGATTATACGGTTATGATGTCATGAACCGCTTTTTGTGAAGAAAAAGAATATGAAATTATTTGGGAATTTATATCATGACAATCCTTGAAACAGCTGTAATTAATATTTATATGCATTTGAGGAATGTTTTTCATTCTTCGGTTCTAGACATAATAAATTAATTTTTAAATCCACTGAAGTCACACTATATCTTATCATTATATTAATTAATTTTTTTTTTGCTGAGTAGACAATATTAGAAATGTGTGTATGTGACCAGTCATTTGAAAAGGGATCTCTGGGTAAAATGTTTTGATATTGATTTATTACCTCAGTTGACCCTAAGGGTCAGGGGTCAGATAAGCTATAATTCCATCACTCTGCTTCTGTTATCTATTCATTACACATTTTTTTTTTAAATTCTTTTCTGAAACAGCTGAATTATTTGTGATCACTTTGCATAAATAATCAATAGAGCATGTTGATTCAAATTTGTGATTTCCATGGTCACTGATTAACCAAGATGGTTACTGTAGCTTATGTGAACATAGGTATATACATATAAGTCAGGTGAGTGAGACTTAGGTGATTGATACGGGCTTAGGTGAGTGATACAGGCTTAGGTGAGTGATACAGGCTTAAGTGAGTTTCTAGTTATGACATTAAGTCAGGTGAGTGATATAGGCTTAGGTGAGTCTCTAGATATGACATGTAAGTTAGGTGAGTGATATAGGCTTAGGTGAGTGATACAGGCTTAGGTGAGTGATGCAGGCTTAAGTGAGTCTCTAGATATGACATGTAAGTCAGGTGAGTGATATAGGCTTAGGTGAGTGATACAGGCTTAGGTGAGTTTCTAGTTATGACATTAAGTCAGGTGAGTGATATAGGCTTAGGTGAGTCTCTAGATATGACATGTAAGTTAGGTGAGTGATACAGTCTCAGGTGAGTTTCTAGTTATGACATGTAAGTCAGGTGAGTGATACAGGCTTAGTTGAGTGATGCAGGCTTAGGTGAGTCTCTAGATATGACATGTAAGTCAGGTGAGTGATATAGGCTTAGGTGAGTGATACAGGATCAGGTGAGTCTAGATATGACATATAAGTCAGTTAAGTGATACAGGCTTAGGTGAGTCTCTAATTATGACATGTAAGTCAGGTGAGTGGTACAGGCTCAGGTGAGTCTCTAGATATGACATATAAGTCAGGTGAGTGATACAGGCTCAGGTGAGTCTCTAGGTAAGACATGTAAGTCAGGTGAGTGGTACAGGCTCAGGCAAGTCTCTAGATATGACTTATAAGTCAGGTGAGTGATACAGGCTCAGGTGAGTCTTTAGTTTATATATATATATATATATATATATATATATATATAAGATTAACAAACTTACACAAATCAGAAATGCATTTACTGTTTTTATGAATCTGTAAGAAATAACTTATGCAAATAATTGCTAAGTGACATGGTTTTGTAGTGTTACGTTTATGTTTAATGTGATAGTTGGTTTCTCCACTTAATTGACTTTGGTGTATATTTACATGTAGGTCCCTTTTGTCTTCATGGGTTTCATATATAAGTATATTATTATTATTCTATTAAATTAAATGTTAACATGTAATGTGAATGCCAAATGATTGAGGCTGCTATGATAATTCCCTTCTATTTAGGCAAATTCATTTCTTATCAAATTTTGATAACCTAGATATTTGTCACAGATATCCTTGGTCTTATTGTTTTAAGAATTACATGATAAAATTGTTTTCATGCCATACTTTGGAGGTTTTGTTTATGCAGTAAGAAAACTTGCTCTCAGTCGAGTGGTGTTGACCTTTGACTCACAGGTACTTAAGTACTGTCTGCGAGTACTTGTTTAAATCAGTGGAGCCCAGAGGAAGTTTTTCCCTTTGTTTGTTATTACAAAATGGCAAGACATTACAACTATCTAACATGAGAGGATATATTGAAGTGAGTTATTATAAATACATTTAAATTTTGGTGTAGATAAATATTTACCAAAAGCCGGTCATTGTTACAGATTATAGCAGTTGTTTGTCATAAGATTTTGTTTATGTAATAAGAAAACATCGGGGTATTGTGAAATATGTCTCTCTACACAGTAGACAACCAGATTAGATTTTTAAATGTGTCCTATGAAGTTGAAACTCGTATTGTCAGTTGGAATTGCTACCACTCGTTGGCTTTTGAAGTAGTAGTAAACTGCTGTAAATCGGTGATGTTAATTATCCCCCTTCCTTCTTGCGCTGTGATTTAGAAAACTCTAATACTGTTTATCTAGATAGTATCTCTGCCCTTTAATTGTTGCCATTTCCCTTTTAGATGAGAGGGCGAATTTAAAATGAAAGTGAAATTTTGAAGCTAGATCATGGAAGCAAGATATACATAACATTCATGAGACTATGGTGATTTAGGGTGAGTTTAGGACATGGTCAATGTTTTCTTTGATTAAAGGACGAAAATAACCAGGGGCAAAAATTTACAGGTATACAGTAATTCCCCATTATAATCAATTGTAACATAATTAATGCTCATAAGATCTAAGATCAAGCGGAACTTCTCTGGTATTTGGTTTATTCCGTTTATTTGTTTACAACACTTTGGTTTCCATCAATAATTTGAGTTTCTTTCCTCAAATTTTAACCAAATTTAGTATGTTGCTGTGCATCATTATTATCTAAAAGGTCGTCATTCGGCCACATTTTTAAAGTTATGGGACATTAAAACACTCAGGAATGATTAAGTTTTCGAGGTCTTATTGTTTCTCAAACACATTGTTATTTTGTTTATCTGTTGTCCTTCCTTACCATTAGGTTCTGTGTTGAATGGCATCTCAAGACAAAGATGACAATTTCAATAATACTGTTTTACATGCGAAGGAAATATTTATTCTCATTAAATATAAAAAACTTGAGGATAAAATGCATGCATTCATTTGAACAGAAGCTATTAGGGTCTCAGTACAGAAAAGTCATAGCACAGAGGGATTGAAATTGATCTTTTAACCAGTGGCAAAGGTTTACTACTGGATACAAATGTTAATTGCAGACATTTTGGCTTCAGTAGCAACAAGGCTGAAGGTCAAAATATAGGAATTTCCTGCAACCTGTCAATACTGTCATTTTAAAATGTCTTGTTTATTGTTTTCACAGAATTGAAATATATCGGTGATGTCAAATGTTATTTTAAAAGGTGAAATGCAGACATTTATCCTAAGTTGCCTTTCAAAGCACAGTAGCAAACTTTTGCCATCAATTCTTAAATCTGGTACTTGAATACAAAATTTAGGTAGCAGTTATTTTACTTGTTGCCATCAATTTCAAACTTTAGCAATACTATAATACCAATATAAAAGAAAGGTGTGCTAGGTTTTCAATGACTGTATATTGAAGTTTTCTATTTTATCATTTAAAAATTTCATCAGTAAAATTTTTTCATCTATAAAATATTTCTTTTGAATTGAACCCAAATTTATCATTCATTGCATTCCCAGGTGGCGAATCACATTTTATTTTCCTGGTAATTACTTGATGATTTGAGTGTACAAGTATTGACAGCAAATATCATAAATAACTTAGAAGTCTTTGGTTTGGCATTTTGCAGCATTGGTTTTGTATAATATATATACTGTATAATTTCTCCTCTGGTTATTTTCGCCCTTGTAGGACAGAAAACATATTCACCCAGTCTATGTCTGCTTCAGTTATACAGTTTGAAAATTTCGCTGTCATATTTAATATGCCCTGTCATCTAAGGACGAAAAATAGCAAAAATTAAACAGGAGTGAATATTACCTGGTATACAGTAAAGAACAAAAATAAAAGCATAGTCTGATGCTATAGCTCTTTTGAACTTCCTACATATAATTCAGGATTCCACTTTTAAAACATTAAAATTTCAGTTTTTAGAAATGTTTCATGATAAAAAAAGGATAATAAATAGAGTATTATAAATTTATGTGAAAGAATCAACTTTTAATGCAGATTGAAAATAAATTCTTTGTTGCTTTGATATCTGGTGAGGTTTTCTCTGTAAAAAAAAAGATAAATTCTTATATATTTTTTGAAATTTGCATTAGAAGCCCAGTTTGGCAGTTATTGACTTGCTGTTTATTCAACCTCATTATTTGTATATACAAACCACACTGGACATGACTACATAACTGACCTTATTTTCATTTTTTGTGAATCTGATAGTTCTTATTTGTTATTATACATCAAGTACAAGAAGTAAAAAAAAAAAATGAAATAATTTTGGGGGTAAACATAGCTAATGTCCCTTTAACAAAGATAACATACATATGTTCATATACTTTAGTGGTTTCTCTTATTGGTTCCACTTTAATTTTCTATAGGTCAAATTTAATAGAAATGATGTAAATGATTAAGATATGAAGAATAAGTTATATGTTAAGACCGGTTACGAACTGTGCAGTCATATAAGAAATGTTTTGTCAGAATTAATTATTCTTCACAGAATACAGGTAATTAATGTAATGAATTTGTTGTGAACTTGAAACCTCGTAAATGATAATGAAGCTCAGATTGACCAAGCTTTATTTTATGTTTGATCCTAGGGTGATGTTTTAACTAGAGAGTTATGTTCTTAGTTCATCTTATAAACGATATTAATTATCATACAAATTTAGAATCTGTCAACATTAATTATGAAAGAAAGCCAAAAATGTGACAGGACGTAGATAATTGTATTAAAATGCATTTTGTCATGAAACAAAGATCGGGAAAATTGACTGGGAACTTTTTATACAATAATTATTCAAACAATATTTGAATCCTTTTTAAAAAAAATTTTATATGAAGGTTGTATATTCTAAGGCTTTGTAAGACATGATTGGTTTTAATGTTTTAGATATATGCGTACTCTAGTGAGAGGCTAATAAGAAAAGGTCAAAGTTCAGAGATGCCATAACATACATTACAATCTCATAAGAGGAGATCATACTTTATGTTGACATTATGTACAAAGATTCCAATTTTAGTATGACATTGTATATCTGGAGAGTTGGTAGTTTTTGAATTAATTTCAAAAAGTTCATTAAACTTACATTAATTTATAGGTATAAATGTAGATGTAGGTATAAATTAGAGTCATCTTAATCCAGTAAATTCATATCCTAGTTGTGTAGGGAGAGTTCCTGTAAGAATCTGGCTGTTAAGTTCTTCTTAGGTAAGTGTAATAGTTACTGAAAAAAAAAGATATAAAAAATTAGGATTTCTGAAATAATGTAATAAAAAATGATTTTCTATATTTCTTTAACAAATAATCAATTTAATTTTTTTTTTTTGGTATAAAAAATTGAAATCCATGGAAATCTTGTATTTTTTGTTTAATTTGATGTTCCACAATTTTTTCAATATTCAGAGACTTTACACTGTATCTATGGATTTTCCACATTATTATTACTATTTTAGCAACTTTTTATTGAAATTGGGAAATCTAGAAATACACAAAACTGTGAAAATACTAGAATATCTTCTAATTCATTGTCATTTGACTTCAATTGGGAAATTTTGACTGCAAATTGTGAAAAAAATGCATTGTTTTTGCATTCTGAATGGGTCCTTATTTTGGGCCCTTATGATACGGTGGAACGTCCCTGGTATCGGTGTAAGATTTTTCTAAGTTTGAATTGAGATATTGAAATAATGCAGACATAGAATTGCATTCACTATTTGAAAGACTTTGTTGTGTTCAGAATTAAATATGTGTAAAAATTAACAGGTAAAATGTTAAACATCAAATGGTGAAATATGTGTATATATCACTGATACACGTATATATTGTGTAACCTGTGTTACTATTGTGGCTGAGATTAGAACATCAGGCTTTAACATGTGTTTTTTTACCTCTATACAGCACAGGTTTGAATCCCACAAGAACATAAGCTGGTCACAGTGTCTTACCTGGTTCTCCTCTGACAATTACCCACTTACACCTAAAGACACAATTGGACAGGTCTAAGTCATTGATTTATGGATGAGTCCAATGTTTTTCAGGGGTCAAGGAGTTAAAAACTGGCTGCCACTATGTGACTGGAAAACTTAAGTGTGGCATTAAACACCGTTCAAACAAACAAATAAATAATATATTGACATACATTTGTTCAGATAATTGCAGTGCGAGCGACAGGTTCTGTTCAGGTTTTGTACTGTTTAGAAAACAAAATGAGTGATTTTATCAAATGTGTCCAGGAAATGAATGAAAAAGATATAGACTAATAGTTATGACGTTTGGCAGTCCTGATGTTAATAATGATTTCAATCAGATTTTATCATAGACCAACACATGCACAGATACACATCTATCTGACAAATATAACAAAACATCAAGTTCACTTTTCACCATGACTGACATTTACATGAAATTAAATCTTATTCTGTTTTCAGAGCTGATATGTAATTTTGGAAGTGTTAAAAATATATGTTTAATGCATTTGTCCTGAACAATATATATGACTATACAGTGAAAATGTCATATATAAGAAAAAAATGTATTGTACTTAAAAAAGAACTAACATATCTTACATTGGTTTCTGAATGCTAGCAGATTTTTGACATCAGAATGTAATCTAGCTCATGTATTGTACTTAAAAAAGAACTAGCATATCTTACATTGGTGTCTGAATGCTAGCAGATTTTTGACATTAGAATGTAATATAGCTCATGTATTGTACTTAAAAAAGAACTAGCATATCTTACATTGGTTTCTGAATGCTAGCAGGTTTTTGACGTCAGAATGTAATCTAGCTCATGTATTGTACTTAAAAAAGAACTAGCATATCTTACATTGGTTTCTGAATACTAGCAGATTTTTGACGTCAGAATGTAATCTAGCTCTATTATGAACTGATCTTTTAAATATTTATTGACTACAAGAAAATCAGATTAATGTCATGACTCAGTCTACCACGGATGGAACTCATGATATCATTGGGTCTTAACACCTCTTTTACTATTTGTACTTGACTGACATTCTATTTATGATGTCGTGCAGACACCATGACAGTTATATACTGATATTCAATGTCAATGGAGAAGTTGTTTTTTTTATGCACTAAGGGGCCTTGGTTTCTTATATCCTCCACAGAAGTTTTTTTTAATGTGCATCCTACTGACTCAGATGTTGATACCATTACCAATGCATTTGATAATAATTTTTATCTTTTTTTTTTTTTTTTTTTTTTTTTTAGATTTATTGAGATTTAAGAGTAAGACCTTTTTCAAAAACTATAAATCACCTCTTTCTCTTTAATCTCAGCAAAAATTCAAAGACTGAAGATCTTACTGATATGAAAAAAGATTTGAATTGCAAAGTATGTAGAGCTAGGGTATTGGTTAGTGAGTACTGGAACAGAATGTTACTATATGTAAATGAAAAGAGTAAGAGAATAAGCATTTCAGCAAATAACTAAAGTATTTAAACCTTAACCGAGAGAGATTTGTTTTCCATGTCATAGTCTTCTAATCTTTCTGGTGTACAAACAAGTTACTAAATACCAATACCTCTCCTTTAGATACTGTTAGACGCCTATCAAATTATGTGGCAAAAAAAAAAAAAGAAGAATTATAATATATGTGAGATAAATAATGTGTGTTCCTTTTTAAATCTTTTGTGATCCTTATCATGAAAGAAACTCATTTTTTATTTGTTTTTGGAGAACTTTCTCCTAAACCACTTTGCAGTAAACATGTTCATAAACCTGTAATTGGAAGTCATCATCTTCCAATGTAAAGAGAACAAGCTGTTAACCATGATGAATTTGATTGATGTTGAAACATACATCACAGAAGCTGTAAGATGTTCTAATGATTTTTTCCCCCCAAAGTTTTACTTTGTTCCTAATTTGTCAAATTGATTCTCTTAGTTTTGGTAAAATATTGGAGCTGTGATGATATTGCATGTCACAGAGAAGTAAAACTACATTTTCAGTGATATATCTTATACTGTCACCTGTTGTGTTCTACCTTTTTTATTTTTACCTTCAAGTACCCTTGATTCAGTATTCTTGGAAAATTTCCCTGTAGACTTATTAACTTAGCCGAGTCAATGGAAGTGATCCATTATAATTTATTGCTGTAAACTTTTGAATATTTTAAACATTAAAATCATCAATCCTTTTTCTTCAAATTGTAGCATTTCTTGTTACCCAGGAAATCTGGTGTGACCCATAGCTGTCCACCAACATGCCAATTGCCTCGTATATAGAATTGAAAATATTTTTTAGTTTGTTTTAAAATATTTTGAGGCAGAGTCTCTTCCAACATGCCATGTCCCTCGTATATAGAATTGTAAATATTTTTTAGTTTGTTTTAAAATATTTTGGGGCAGTCTCTTCTCAATTATTTAGCATTACTACTTGAAGGTGGTCGATTCTTGCCAAGTATCAGCTCTTGCCAAGGTCGATTGATGACAAATTCACGATATTTCAGTAAGTATCAGCTCTTACCAAGGTCGATTGATGACAGATTCATGATATTTCAGTAAGTATCAGCTTCTGCCAAGGTCGATTGATGACAAATTCACGATATTTCAGTAAGTATCAGCTCTTACCAAGGTCGATTGATGACAGATTCATGATATTTCAGTAAGTATCAGCTTCTGCCAAGGTCGATTGATGACAAATTCACGATATTTCAGTAAGTATCAGCTCTTGCCAAGGTCGATTGATGACAAATTCACGATATTTCAGTAAGTATCAGCTCTTGCCAAGGTCGATTGATGACAAATTCATGATATTTCAGTAAGTATCAGCTTTTGCCAAGGTCGATTGATGACAAATTCATGATATTTCAGTAAGTATCAGCTTTTGCCAAGGTCGATTGATGACAAATTCACGATATTTCAGGAAGTATCAGCTCTTGCCAAGGTCAATTGATGACAAATTCATGATATTTCAGTAAGTATCAGCTCTTGCCAAGGTCGATTGATGACAAATTCATGATATTTCAGTAAGTATCAGTTCTTGCCAAGGTTGATTGATGACAAATTCACAATATTTCAGGAAGTATCAGCTCTTGCCAATGTCGATTGATGACAAATTCACGATATTTTAGGAAGTATCAGCTCTTGCCGAGGTCGATTGATGACAAATTCACGATATTTCAGTAAGTATCAGCTGTTGCCAAGGTCGATTGATGACAAATTCACAATATTTCAGGAAGTATCAGCTCTTGCCGAGGTCGATTGATGACAAATTCACGATATTTTAGGAAGTATCAGCTCTTGCCAAGGTCGATTGATGACAAATTCACGATATTTCAGGAAGTATCAGCTCTTGCCAAGGTCGATTGATGACAAATTCACGATATTTCAGGAAGTATCAGCTGTTGCCAAGGTCGATTGATGACAAATTCCAATATTTCGGTAAGTATCAGCTCTTGCCAAGGTTGATTGAATATTGATTGATGACAAATTCACGATATTTCAGTAAGTATAAGCTCTTGCCAAGGTCGATTGATGACAAATTCACAATATTTCAGGAAGTATCAGCTCTTGCCAAGGTCGATTGAGTACAAATTCACAATATTTCAGTAAGTATCAGCTATTGCCAAGGTCGATTGATGACAAATTTACAATACTTTAGTATGTTAAACATTAGTAAGATGTCATTCGAGCCATACCATTCCCACCCCCCCACCCCGTTGAGATCTGTAGTTGGTCTTCAGCCAATTCAGTATGGATAACAAAATGAATCTGACATGACCTGTGGGCTAGATCTTGGATGACATGTAAGGCCCTTTAAGTTTCCTTGTAAACATTTGGTTAACAACAACATCAGTATGAAAGTATCTTTGTCATAAATACACAAACAGAATATTGATTTGTTTTGTAATACAAGTGTGTTATAGTTATACAGTGTAATTTGGTTTAATAATTAGGTTGTAAAATAGGTTTCCACAGGTCATATATACATATGATTTAGGTCTTGATAATCACTTGAAATATCAGGTGAAAGACTGCCCTCATAATGACTAAATCACCTTGTGTATAATTTATATGATTATGTAACATGGGTCGTATACATGATAATCATGTAGAAATAAAGAAACAATAACAAATGCATCATAAAGTGAGGTCAACATCTGAAGAAAAATATAATGAACTTTTATTTATTCATACAAGAAAGTATCTTATGAAAATTTTGTAGAGATCACATCATTCATATTTGACTTATAAAAATATCAGAAATTGAACTGATGCTGTATCAGTTATGGATGCTGTCATATTCTAGCTCTTCAAGGTTCATGTATTACTTTTGTGTGCATTTTAAGGTAACAGCCATATACGATGATTCACCGCTTATGACAGTGTTAATATGTTACTGTTACTTGTGATCAATATCACCAAAAAAAGGAGAGAGAAAATATTCCATTACATAATTTACTGCATGATTCAGAGTTTTAGCAGTGAAATATTTTGTTATCTAGAAAAATTTCTCAAGTTTTATATAGTTAATTGTTCTGTATGGAGAAGGGCACTAGCTTTAGGTCAGCTACTAAAAAAAAAAAAAAGTTTAGTGTATGGCACAAATGTTTTTACCATTCAGTGCAGATCTAATATGCTGTTGACTTTCTCACGAATCTTAGACCTGATTATCATTAATGAGGTCTTTGAATAAATACGGAACATACCTCAGGGTATTTTGAAGTGAATTAAATACCCAAATGTGCATGTTTAATTCCCATAATATGTACTTTACATTGAGGAAAAACAAAACAAAACAACATTTTGTCAGGCATTTCCTTTGAACATGATTTTGGTTGTGTATTTCAAAGAAAACTTCAGTTCATTTATAATACTTAACTGTTATTGTTAAGTGGTGATAAAGTTCTATAATCAAGGACTACACTTCTGAACATTATACTAAGAATTACAACTTGCAGCTTATGATCAAAATGGGTTTGGCAACCGACCTTATGACTCTTGAATGGCATTTCATAGTTCTATGCTATTATTGTAAATGATCCATTTCATTTTTTTGAAGGAAGCTATTAATGGTTTTTTTTTTTTGGTTTTTTTTTTATAAATTATTAAGATCTTGTTTGAAAATGTTCAAAGATGACACAGGACTTTGATGTGTACAGGGTAGATAATATGGTTCTCAGTCTTAAGATTAATGAATTGACATGCAACTTTCTGATACGCTTCTGCCTTTTTATATTGATGAGTGTTTCAGGTCCTGGTTCTTAATGATGTTAAGTTCTCTGGTTCATTGTGATGTTAAGTGTTTCTGGTCATGGTTTTTTGTGATATTTACTGTCTCTGGTTCTATGTAATTTTAGGTGTCTCTGATTCTGGTTCTTTGTGATATTTATTGTCCTGCTTCATTTTGATGTTAAGTGTCTTTGGTCCTGCTTCACTGTGATGTTAAGTGTCTTTGGTCTGCTTCACTGTGATGTTATGTGCCTCTGGTCCTGCTTCATTGTGATGTTAAGTGACTCTGATCTTGGCCCATTGTGATGTTAAGTGTCTCTGGTCTTGCTTCATTGTGATGTTAAATGTCTTTTATCTTAGTTCATTGTGATGTTAAGTGCCTCTGGTCCTGCTTCATTGTGATGTTAAGTGACTCTGATCCTGGTCCATTGTAATGTTAAGTGACTCTAGTCCTGCTTCATTGTGATGTTAAATGTCTTTGATCTTAGTTCATTGTGATGATAAGTGGCCCTCATCCTAGTTCACTGTGGTGTTAAGTATCTCTGCTCCTGGTTCATTGTAATGTTAGTTATCTCTGGTCCAAATTCTTTATGATCTTAAGTGCCATTGATTCTGGTTGTTTGTCACATCAAGTGATGTTAAGTATCTCTGGTCCCGGTCTCTTGTGACCTTAAGTGTCTACTTCTGGTTATTTGTGATGTTAAGTGTCTCTGGTCCTTGTTCATTGTGATTTTTATTGTCTCTGATTGTTGGTTCTTTGTGATGATAAGAATATCTGTTTCTGGTTCTTTGTGATGTTAAGTATCTCTGGTCCTGGTTCATTGTGATGTTTAGTGTTTCTCATTCTGGTTCATTTTTATTTAAGTGTCTCTGTTTCTGGTTCTTTGTGATGTGAGGGATGAGGGATCTCTGAATCTTTTGTGATGTTAAAAGCCTCTGTTTCTGATTCTGGTTCTTTGTCATATCAAGTTAAGTATCTCTGGTCCTGGTTCTTTGTGACGTCAAGTGATGATAGGTGCCTCATCCTGGTCCTCTGTGTTATTAAATGATGATAAGTGATACTGGTCCTGGTTCTTTGTGATATTAAATGATGATAAGTGATACTGGGCCTGGTTCTTTGTGATGTTAAATGATGACAAGTGATACTGGGCCTGGTTCTTTGTGATATTAAATGATGACAAGTGATACTGGTCCCGGTTCTTTGTGCTGTTAAAAGATGACAAGTGATACTGGTCCTGGTTCTTTGTGATATTAAATGATGATAAGTGATACTGGTCCCGGTTCTTTGTGATGTTAAAAGATGACAAGTGATACTGGTCCTGGTTCTTTGTGATGTTAAAAGATGACAAGTGATACTGGTCCTGGTTCTTTGTGATGTTAAATGATGACAAGTGATACTGGTCCTGGTTCTTTGTGATATTAAATGATGATAAGTGATACTGGGCCTGGTTCTTTGTGATGTTAAAAGATAACAAGTGATATTGGGCCTGGTTCTTTGTGATGTTAAATGATGATAAGTGATACTGGTCCTGGTTCTTTGTGATGTTAAAAGATGACAAGTGATATTGGGCCTGGTTCTTTGTGATGTTAAATGATGACATGTGATACTGGTCCTGGTTCTTTGTGATGTTAAATGATGACATGTGATACTGGTCCTGGTTCTTTGTGATGTTAAATGATGACATGTGATACTGGTCCTGGTTCTTTGTGATGTTAAATGATGAAATATGATACTGGTCCTGGTTCTTCGTGATGTTAAAAGATGACAAGTGATACTGGTCCTGGTTCTTTGTGATGTTAAATGATGACAAGTGATACTGGTCCTGGTTCTTTGTGATGTTAAATGATGACAAGTGATACTGGTCCTGGAATTTTGTGATATTAAATGATGACAAGTGATACTTGTCCTGGTTCTTTGTGATGTTTTGGTGTCTATATGTAAACTTTTTTTTTATTTTTTGGGTGTGTTTTTTCACATTCATAGTTTCAATTTGGGTGAGACTGAGAAACACTAAGATTTACAAGTTTACAAAAGTGTGCATTTCAACACACAAAGATATACTTTAAACATTTTCAGAATAAAAATGGAAAATAGACTCAAATTTTGGAGGAAAATATTGCATATTTTTACTATAGGAAACAATATTTAATTGCCTATGAATTCCAGGTTAGTCCATCCCCAAATAGTTGATGAGTAATTCATTGATTATTATCGTCTATTTCTCTAATTAAATGTACTATTATATAAAGTATTTCATTTAAAATTATTTGATGATTTAAGTATTAAAATGTCCTAATGAACAGCTTTTTCTCGGTTTTCCAAGATGAACCCAAAGATTATGTAAAAAAATATAAATATTTCCATACATTAAATATTACAGTTACACTACATGACATGATTTGTAAATGATACAGAATAGGTATTAAATTGATTTTATTTGTTTTGGATTCAAGATGTTTCTTTCAAACTTATATTTAGAATCAACTTAATATTGCATTGTAAAACTTGTCTATTTTCAGACGTTCATGAAACATCATGGAGCAGCTAGAGAAATTCCAAATCATTTTCAATAATCCTACAGCTACTTACAATGCGGGTGATACGGTGTATGGATACGGCTGGGCCGTACTCAAGGAACCAATTTTCGTTCAGAGTGAGTACTAGTTTACTGTATTGTTGGGGTTGCTTTAACAGATATTAAGATTGCAAAAAGGGTATACAGTGAAATCTTTCTTGAGAGACCATCACATATTCCACTGAAATGTGGTCTCCCAAGACAGGTGGTTTCTCATAAGAAGATTTATCTAAAGGTTCATTTAACTGGGTGGTTTTCAGAATGTGGTCTCAGAAGACAGATGGTCTTTCACATGAGTGGTCTTTTAAGACAGGCTCTGCTGTACAAAGACTAAGTGTCATTATACAGATTAGTGGTTTTAACTTTGTATATACAAAGTTTCCCTCTTTACAGTAAATATTATTTTTGACACTTACTGTTAGTCAGTTACGTGGTCTTAACAGTGAGGTGCATTTCAGCCGAATAAATAGTTGCCCATAGTTTTCAGGGTCATTGGTACAATATTTTGATTAATTTCTAAAAATGTTTTGTTGAAAATTTCCTGTTTTAATCAGGTCTGATTACTCTTCAGTGTTCACTGACATTGTTAGATAATTATATAGTGCTGTTTTACTTGTGTTGTTGTCTATCATTCTGGGTTATCAAGTTTTGTTTTTAGCATTACCAAGTTTTGTTTTTAAGCTTTACTCTGATTCAACTCATCAATCCCTAAAAAACAATGGACTATTCTGTAAAGTAATGATTTAGACCATTCCAAATCTGTCTTTAGGGGAGAATTAATTAAAGATAAATTTCCTATTGCACAGAGACAAACATATTGAAAGCTTCCATGAGAATAAGAGTTTTTGTCTCTCCTGCTTTTCAATGCTGTGGAATGTGTAATCAGTGTTGACTTTTGTTGTGTTTTAGAAAGTTGAAATGAGGAATTAAATATTATTGATTCTTGTCAAAAATACTCAATAACTATCTAATTATTGCACCTGATGACTCCTTCAGAGGTCATTGTGGTAAAATAGAATGGCCTATAGGGATTCATCTAGGTCAGATAAGTTAAATACATTTTCCTGAAGTAGATTTTTAGCCAACCATCAACAGATGGTGGGCTATTCATATGGCCCTGCATCCGTGGTCCGTCCGTCGTTCGTCCATCCAAACAATTCTTGTAGCAGCTAGTTCTCAGAAAGGAATGAAGGGATCTCCTTGAAAGTTGACATGAAGGTTCCCCTTGAAGTCTAGTTATGCATATTACATTTTCAAAGAGATCGGAATCCAACATGGCTGGTAGGTGGCCAATTTGGATTTTGACCAAAGGAAGTATGGCCACAGCTATTATCGTTGATCGAGGTTAGAAAATTATAAAAGATTTAACTAGGATCTGAAGTATTGGAGGATCTCTTTCATACTGAATACAAAATTGATTACGACTATGACTTTCTATAAATAAAATAGTAATTTTTTGATAATTTTATGATCTCGTTGATGTAAACTTTAAAAAAAAATTTTCAGGCTTGCTGGGACATACAATAGTGCAGACACTTGCATTTCTTTAATTTCATAATTTTATACTGTTCTGTTTATAAAAAGGGAATTTTTCCAGCCATAAAAAGGGAAATTCCCAAAATTTCAAAAAGGGATTTTTTTTCTGAATTACAAATGGGAATTTCTGAAAACTGAATTTCTATTTGACAAAGGGAAAAATTTGATTGAAATACTTGGAATTTTTAAGTTTATTTGAATATGGAATTTACCCTTACACTTTTATTCACAGATTATTCAGTTCATGTGATAGAAATACTGTCTGAATTTTGTATATTTCTTATTACACTGCAAAATAAAAAACAAAAACAAGAAACACACACACACAATAAAAAAATCTATCAATATAGGAATGAGATATATGATATCTTTATTTGTTATAAAGTATGTCCGTTGTTGCTCCTTAAATTATTTTTCATTGTGTTAAGTTCGCAAACATTTTCTGAATTTTAAACATACAAGAGATATTATAAAAACATTTGTTGTTTTCAACACACTAATTTTCACCACTTGTTGATTCTTAGCCTGTTGATGGAGGTGTTAGAAGGTTAGAAAAAAACAAGAAGTGAAAGTTAAATTATATGTAGTTATTTGGCTTTTGTAAAGGTTACTGTGGCATTTTTATGTGATGGTGCTAATTGTTCTGAAGTATTTCACAGAATTGCAATATTCATATGTTGTAGAAGTGTTGAGATGTAAGACACATTCCCCAATTAAGAAACGCATCTGATGGACATTCAAAGAGAATGTTACGACTTATATTGAAGGAAAGTTGGCACAAACTTAAATGAAATGTTCAGTATTTTTTATGCCTCCTTTGATAATATGATATAATTAATTACCATGTGTTGATTGACCTTTTCTTCCATTCATCTTTATTCCCTACTCCTATCTTATTACAGTAATACAGTAAAACCAGCTTTATTGACCACCTGTGTATAAAGATGACCTGGTCACAAAGACCATTTTTTTGTTGTCCCTGATAGTACCATTTGTGTACAAATCAACCTCTATATAAAGACCACCTCCCTATAAAGACTGTTATGTTCCTAAGGGGGTCTTTATAAACAAGTTTCACTGTATTTCTACAATTTACCTGTTCTTCCATTTGTCTTCATTCCTTTTTCCTATCTTATTTCTAGTAGATATATATTTCTATGATTTACCTGTTTGCCGATTCATCTTTATTCCCTTTTATTATGTTATTTCTACTAAATAAGATTTTTTCTGTGGAGGTGAATAGTTATTCCACGGAAATAAAATGCAACACCTGTAACACGTCTTTAGCCATTTGTGTAAGTCAGGTAGGAGATATGGTGCGAGCTCCCTGATAACCAATAATTTAAGTAATCTCTGGTTTATACAATAGATCTGCATCTATGTGTATTTTTTAACGCTGAGAGATGGTATTTCTGTCTCACATGTTGCGGTATAATTATAACCTCATTTTCTACGTTGAGGTATTTTCAACAGGAAAATGATGAGTGAGGTATTTTCGATCTTAATGTATCTTATACTATAACACTCTATCGGTTGGTGTTAATATTTTTGACAGCAGAAGTGGTTGTTAGCAGAGTCAGATAACAAATTTCTGCATAGATGCAGCATTCTTTTCCATGATCTTTAGACTTGTATGCTGTTCTAACTCATTTCAAACATTTTGTACATATGCAAGCTTGATAACCTTTCATACCAGTTATTTTTATTTCTTTGATCCATAATGAGTTGGTTCTATTTTTAGAAAGGTAATTTTCCATTGTTGTCACTTTACTGGCTTTTTACACCACCCTTTACAGCTTTTACGTTATTCATTGGCTGTAAGTTTTTAATGGCGGAGGGGGAATTGCTGTTACAACATATCCGGTGAAAAGACCACCAGCCACCTACAATTAAACTGACAAATTCTCATCATATATTTGTAATTAGTTGAAGATCTAGCATACCTCAAATCTGCTGTGGAGATGAGAAAAGTCTGTGGTATATTTGTTTGTTTTAATGATGATTAACACCACACTCAACAATTTCTTTTTTATGCTGACAGCCAGTTTTAATGGTGGCAGTGAAAACTTAATTACAATATTTGGGGAAGTGGGGCTCCTTAAGTAAATTTGCTTACATAATCAATATAGGTTCTAGTAGCATCCTGGTTTAAAGTATAATGTTCTAACCATCCCATCACAAAAGACCTAAGTCATGATGTAAAGCGTGGCACTTTAACCATCCCATTACAAAAGACCTCTAGTCATGATGTAAAGCACAGCACTTTAACCATCCCTTCACAAAAAGACCTCTAGTCATGACGTAAAGCATGGCACTCTAACCATCCCTTTACAAAAGACCCAAGTCATGATGTAAAAAGCGTGGCACTCTAACCATCCCATTACAAAAGACCTCTAGTCATGATGTAAAGCATGGCACTCTAACCATCCCATTACAAAAGACCTCTAGTCATGATGTAAAAAGCATGGCACTCTAACCATCCCATTAAAAAAGCCTCTCTAGTCATGATGTAAAAAGCATGGCACTCTAACCATCCCTTTACAAAAGACCTCTAGTCATGATGTAAAGCATGGCACTCTAACCATCCCATTACAAAAGACCTCTAGTCATGATGTAAAGCATGGCACTCTAACCATCCCATTACAAAAGGCCCCCCTAGTCATGATGTAAAAAGCATGGCACTCTAACCATCCCATTACAAAAGACCTCTAGTCATGATGTAAAAAGCATGGCACTCTAACCATCCCATTACAAAAGACCTCTAGTCATGATGTAAAGCGTGGCACTTTAACCATCCCTTCACAAAAAGACCTCTAGTCATGATGTAAAGTGTGACACTTTAACCATTCCACCACAAAAGGCCCCCCTAGTCATGATGTAAAGGGTGGCACTTTAACCATCCCATCACAAAAAGACCTCTAGTCATGATGTAAAGCGTGGCACTTTAACCATCCCATCAAAAAAGACCTCTAGTCATGATGTAAAGCATTGCACTTTAACCATCGCATCATAAAAGACCTCTAGTCATGATGTAAAGCGTGGCACTCTAACCATCACATCATAAAAGACCTCTAGTCATGATGTAAAGGGTGGCACTGTACCATGGAGGACCCCTAGTCATGATGTAAAGCATGGCACTCTAACCACTGTATCATGGAGGTCCCTAGTCATGATGTAAAAAGCGTGGCACTCTAACCACTGTTACATGGAGGGCCCCCCTAGTCATGATGTAAAAAGCATGGCACTCTAACCATCCCATTAACCCTAGTCATGATGTAAACCATGGCACTCTAACCAACCCCTAGTACAAATGGTGTTAAGTCATGGATGTAAAAAGCTAACCACTGTACCATCCCATTACAAAAGGCCCCCCTAGTCATGGTGTAAAAAGCATGGCACTCTAACCAATCCCATTACAAAAGACCCCTACTCATGGTGTGTAAATCATGGCACTCTAACCATCCAATTACAAAAGGCCTCCCTAGTCATGATGTAAAAAGCATGGCACTCTAACCACTCCCATTATGGTGGACCCCTAGTCATGATGTAAATCATGGCACTCTAACCACTGTTCACAAAAGGACCTCTAGTCATGATGTAAAAGCATGGCACTCTAACCATCCCATTACAAAAGACCTCTAGTCATGATGTAAAGCATGGCACTCTAACCATCCCATCACAAAAGACCTCTAGTCATGATGTAAAGCGTGGCACTCTAACCATCCCTTCACAAAAGACCTCTAGTCATGATGTAAAGCATGGCACTCCCATCCCATCAAAAGACCTCTAGTCATGATGTAAAGCATGGCACTCTAACCACCACTGTACAAAAGACCTCTAGTCATGATGTAAAGCATGGCACTCTAACCACTTTATACAAAAGACCTCTAGTCATGGTGTAAAGCATGGCACTCTAACCACTGTATCACAAAAGGCCCCCCTAGTCATGATGTAAAAAGCATGGCATTCTAACACTGTCCCATTACAAAAGACCTCTAGTCATGATGTAAAGCATGGCACTCTAACCATGTATTACAAAAGGCCCCCCTAGTCATGATGTAAAAAGCATGGCATTCTAACCATCCCATTATGGAAAGACCTCTAGTAATGATGTAAAATCATGGCACTCTAACCATCCTGTTACATGGAGGACCCCTAGTCATGATGTTAAGCATGGCACTCTAACCACCCATTCATGGTGGACCTCTAGTCGTGATGTAAATCATGGCACTCTAACCACTCCCATGTCATGGAGGACCCCTAGTTGTGATGTAAAAATCATGGCTAACCTCCCATTACAAAAACCACTGTAAAGCATCATGGAGGCCCCCCTAGTCATGATGTAAAAAAGCATGGCACTCTAACCATCCCATACAAAAGACCTCTAGTCATGATGTAAATCATGGCACTCTAACCCACTTTATTACAATGGAGCCCCCCTAGTCATGGTGTTAAAACATGGCACTCTAACCATCTGTATACATGGAGGACCTCTAGTCATGTGTTAAGCATGGCACTTTAACCATCCCTATCACAAAAGGACCCCTAGTCATGGTGTTAATCATGGCACTTTAACCATTCCACCACAAAAGGCCCCCCTAGTCATGGTGTTAATCATGGCACTTTCTATCACACTGTATCATGGAGGACCCTTTAACCAGTCATCAAAAAAGGTAGTTAAGCATTGCATTTTAACCATCTGTATCATGGAGGACCTCTAGTCATGATGTTGAGCACAGCACTTTAACCATGTATCATAAAAGACCTCTTGTCATGGTGTTAAGCATGGCACTCTAACCACTGTTCATGGAGGACCTCTTGTCATGATGTAAAGCATGGCACTCTAACCATCCCATTACATGGAGGTCCTCTAGTCATGGTGTAAAGCATGGCACTCTAACCACTGTATCACAAAGGTCCTCTAGTCATGGTGTTAAGCATGGCACTCTAACCATCTGTATCATGGAGGACCCCTTGTCATGGTGTAAATCATGGCACTCTAACCACTGTATCACAAAAGACCTCTAGTCATGATGTAAAGCATGGCACTCTAACCATCCCATCATGGAAAGACCTCTTGTCATGGTGTAAAGCATGGCACTCTAACCATCTGTATCATGGAGGCCCCCCTTGTCATGGTGTTAAAAAGCATGGCATTCTAACCATCCTGTATCAAAAGACCTCTAGTCATGGTGTTAAGCATGGCACTCTAACCATGTATCACAAAAGGCCCCCCTAGTCATGATGTAAAAATCATGGCACTCTAACCATGTACCATTACAAAAGACCTCTTGTCATGATGTTAATCATGGCACTCTAACCACTGTATCATGGAGGACCTCTAGTCATGATGTAAAAAGCATGGCACTCTAACCACTGTACAATGGAGACCCCTAGTCATGATGTAAAGCATGGCACTCTAACCACTGTATCATGGAGACCCCTAGTCATGATGTAAAAAGCATGGCACTCTAACCACTGTATTATGGAGGACCTCTAGTCATGATGTAAAGCATGGCACTCTAACCACTGTATTACAAAAGGCCCCCCTAGTCATGATGTTAATCATGGCACTCTAACCACCCATTACAAAAGACCTCTAGTCATGATGTTAAGCATGGCACTCTAACCATCACTGTACAATGGAGGACCCCCTGTCATGATGTAAAAAGCATGGCATTCTAACCACTGTATCATGGAGACCCCTAGTCATGATGTAAAGCATGGCACTTTAACCATCCCTTCACAAAAAGACCTCTAGTCATGGTAAAGTGTGACACTTTAACCATAGTCAAATGGTGTTAATGCAGGGTGGCACTTTAACCATCCCATCACAAAAGGCCCCCCTAGTCATGATGTAAAGCGTGACACTTTAACCATTCCATCAAAAAAGGCCCCTAGTCATGGTGTTAAGCATTGGCATTTAACCACTGCATATAAAAGGAGGACCCATAGTAAAGCATGACTGTAAATCATGGCTAGTCATGACCAAGGGTGGCACTGTACCATGGAGGACCCCTAGTCATGATGTAAAGCATGGCACTCTAACCACTGTATCATGGAGGTCCCCTAGTCATGGTGTTAATCATGGCATTCTAACCACTGTATCATGGAGGACCCCTAGTCATGGTGTTAAGCATGGCATTCTAACCACTGTACCATGGAGGACCCCTTGTCATGGTGTTAATCATGGCATTCTAACCACTGTATCATGGAGGACCCCTAGTCATGGTGTAAATCATGGCATTGTAACCACTGTATCATGGAGGACCCCTAGTCATGGTGTTAAGCATAGCACTCTAACCACTGTATCATGGAGGACCCCTAGTCATGGTGTTAAGCATGGCATTCTAACCACTGTATCATGGAGGACCCCTAGTCATGATGTTAAATCATGGCATTCTAACCACTGTATCATGGAGGACCCCTAGTCATGATGTAAATCATGGCACTCTAACCACTGTATCATGGAGGACCCCTAGTCATGATGTAAATCATGGCACTCTAACCACTGTATCATGGAGGACCCCTAGTCATGGTGTTAATCATGGCACTCTAACCACTGTATCATGGAGGACCCCTAGTCATGGTGTTAAGCATGGCACTCTAACCACTGTATCATGGAGGACCCCTAGTCGTGATGTAAATCATGGCACTCTAACCACTGTGTCATGGAGGACCCCTAGTTGTGATGTAAATCATGGCACTCTAACCACTGTATCATGGAGGACCCCTAGTCATGGTGTTAAGCATGGCACTCTAACCACTGTATCATGGAGGACCCCTAGTCATGGTGTTAAAGCATGGCATTCTAACCACTGTATCATGGAGGACCCCTAGTCATGGTGTTAAGCATGGCACTCTAACCACTGTATCATGGAGGACCCCTAGTCATGGTGTTAAGCATGGCACTCTAACCACTGTATCATGGAGGACCCCTTGTCATGGTGTTAATCATGGCACTCTAACCACTGTATCATGGAGGACCCCTTGTCATGGTGTTAAAACATGGCACTCTAACCACTGTATCATGGAGGACCCCTTGTCATGGTGTTAAGCATGGCATTCTAACCACTGTATCATGGAGGACCCCTAGTCATGGTGTAAATCATGGCACTCTAACCACTGTATCATGGAGGTCCCCTAGTCATGGTGTTAAGCATGGCATTCTAACCACTATCATGGAGGACCCCTAGTCATGATGTAAATCATGGCACTCTAACCACTGTATCATGGAGGACCCCTAGTCATGGTGTTAAGCATGGCATTCTAACCACTGTATCATGGAGGACCCCTAGTCATGGTGTTAAGCATGGCATTCTAACCACTGTATCATGGAGGACCCCTAGTCATGGTGTAAATCATGGCACTCTAACCACTGTATCATGGAGGACCCCTTGTCATGGTGTTAATCATGGCACTCTAACCACTGTATCATGGAGGACCCCTAGTCATGGTGTTAATCATGGCACTCTAACCACTGTATCATGGAGGACCCCTAGTCATGGTGTAAATCATGGCACTCTAACCACTTTATCATGGAGGACCCCTAGTCATGGTGTTAATCATGGCACTCTAACCACTGTATCATGGAGGACCCCTTGTCATGGTGTTAATCATGGCACTCTAACCACTGTATCATGGAGGACCCCTAGTCATGGTGTTAAGCATGGCATTCTAACCACTGTATCATGGAGGACCCCTTGTCATGGTGTTAATTATGGCACTCTAACCACTGTATCATGGAGGACCCCTAGTCATGATGTAAAGCATGGCACTCTAACCACTGTACATGGAGACACAGTTTTAAAATTTGTATATTTGTCAATCACTTAAGTGCCATAAAATGGGAAAGCATTAGATAAAAAAAGAGATGTAAATTTGGTCTATATAACTATCAATCACATGTATATTTTTAAACAAAAACATGTAAGGTATATCAGGCTTATCAGCACTTACACATCAAATGGTCACTTATTTATATTGAACTGAAATCTGTATACTCTTCAAGTTATTGATGGTACTTTGTCTTATAACCATGCAGATTATATATTTTGTACCATTGTTGTCACCAAGATGAGAGTGCATAGTGTGATGTTTTTAGGTGCAATATCTTTTATTCACCAAGTTCTGTGATAATGTGCATATATTTAAAGTACAAATGTACATTAGCATCTGTTAACTTGAATAGCATTGAAGGTGTTCCAAATCCTGAATTGAAATGTATGACTGTGAAGTTAGCTCTTACATAACAAATGACACATTTGCCAGGTATCATGATGTTGATTGAAATATCGGAACACTACCGCAGTGAGATGTTGAACCTCAAACAGGGGCGCAAAGAGATAAAGACAAAAACATGTATATATCATTAATCACATGGTTCTCTCAAGTGGTGTTGTGGCTGGAATCAAAGACAAATTATTGCTACACCTGTGTAAATATAGAGATGCATGGTACCCACTTCCTTTCCTTTCTCCACAAATTCTGGCTTTCAAGTTAAAATACTCAAGAATTTATCGACTTGTTGAATCTGGAAGTGATTGCATCATAGATCAGCGATAACTGTTTGTTTGAAATATGTTGTAATTGAGTTTTCGTAAATTATTTTTATTCCAGGTAAATTGTCAGTTTCATGAATAGTTAGGCAGGTGATGTGCACCGAGACTGGGCAAGTTTTAGGAACTATTTTAAAATTGGTTCAATTTACTGCTTGCAGATTTAAGAATTATGTGCATCTGTTTTTCATTCAGTCTTAAGAATATTTTCAAGGGAAAATGGTGTCCACTGGAATAAGTACTACATCACAGATACCTTTTCTGTATTTGCACCTGAAATATTGTCCGATTCTTATAACTTTGCAGGGCTCCATCCCTGTCAGGTTATATGGATTTTGCTACAGTCATAATGGTTATCAGGTTTTAGTATGTTCCTGTTACAGAGTTATTGCCCTTTATTTGTTAGTTCCCCACCGGTGAAATGTGTGGAAGGACTAAAGGTTTTGTCTCAGTCAATCTATCTGGTTATGGTTTGGTTTAAGTTTTGTACTTGCTTACCATTTACTTAACTCTTTCACCCCTAAAAACTCATTTGGACTGGTCTAAGTCATTGATTTACAGAAGAGTCCATTGTTTTTTCAGGTGCTGATGAGTTGGTTTTATAGGTAGGGGACATGTATTGATTCATCAGCACTTTCAGAATTCTTCTTTAAATTGTGTTCCTTGACAGGTGAATTACATACTCGACTTATTTCCCATCAAACCATTCTTTTGTCTATGATTTTCTTGCCCCTACCTTCTTAATTTGTAAAATCACAATGCACTAAAATAAACACAATTTCAGCAAAACTTCTGAAAAATAGACTGAATTATTTCTAGGGAGAAACTGCCCTGAAATGGCTGTAAATTCTGGCACGAATGTAATATTTGTTTAAAATCATAGTGCTGAAAATGGCTGTGTTTGTATTATTTAATGTTTTTTAGAATGACATACAGACTGTTATTCAAATATAAACTGCTGGAAATGTTGCAAGATACTTATCAAAAAATGGAATGTACAGTAATTAGTTTAGCAGTTATTGGTTATCTGAAATTATTATTTTGACATTTCAGTGTTTGCTTGAGGAATGTACAATGTATTATGATGAACTTTTGAAAATATTTTGCTATTGTTATTATGTCTTAATTTTCTCTAGATAACAGGTTTAACAGTCTACACTACAAATGTACAACCTCACCTCAAAGTGTTTGCCCCTATACTTTAAACAATCTCTCTTACCCCACATTGTAAGTCTTCTACACTACAGCATCCCTCCATCATATTTGCCTTCTACACTATCACCTCACTACACCGTATTTGCCTTCTACACTATCACCTCACTACACCATATTTGCCTTCTACACTATCACTACACTACAACCTCACTACATCATATTTGCCTTCCATACAGCCTCATGCATCGTATTTGCCTTTCTACACTACAACCTCACTACATCATATTTGCCTTCTACACTATAACCTCACTCCATCATATTTGCCTTCTACACTACAGCCTCACTGCATCGTATTTGCCTTCTACACTATTACCTCACTACATCATATTTGCCTTCTACACTACAACATCACTCCATCGTATTTGCCTTTTACACTACAACATCACTCCATTGTATTTGCCTTTTACACTACAACATCACTCCATCATATTTGCCTTCTACACTACAACCTCATTGCATTGTATTTGCCTTCTACACTACAACATCACTACATCATATTTGCCTTCTACACTACAACATCACTCCATTGTATTTGCCTTTTACACTACAACCTCAATCCATTGTATTTGCCTTATACACTACAACATCACTACACCGTATTTGCCTTCTACACTATAACCTCACTATATCATATTTGCCTTCTACACTATAATTTCACTACATCATATTTGCTTTCTACATACAATCATCACTCCATTGTATTTGCCTTAGCCACTACAACCTCAAATTGTAGAGTATTTGCTCAGTATATACTGTACAACATCACTACAGCCTATTGCCTTCTACACAGATATCACTATATCCTATTTGCCTTCACACTAGTATTCACTACATCATATGTAGAGCCAGTTCATTATCTCAAACCATATTGTTAGCTATAGTATAACCTCAAATTGTAGAGACTATCCTCAGTATATACTGTTAATCACCTAGCCTATAGTATAACCTCAGATTATAGAGTCCTATTTGTCAGGTATAGTATAACCTCAAATTGTAGAGCCAGTTCTCAGTATAAACTGTTTGTCAGCTATAGTATAACCTCAAGTTGTAGAGCCAGTTCTCAGTATAAACTGTTTGTCAGCTATAGTATAACCTCAAATTGTAGAGTCAGTTCTCAGTATAAACTGTTTGTCAGCTATAGTATAACCTCAAATTGTAGAGCCAGTTCTCAGTATAAACTGTTTGTCAGCTATAGTATAACCTCAAGTTGTAGAGCCAGTTCTCAGTGTAAACTGTTTGTCAGCTATAGTATAACCTCAAATTGTAGAGTCAGTTCTCAGTCAGTTTGTCAGCTGTAAACCTCAAATTGTAGAACCAGTTCTCAGTTGTCAGCTATAGTATAACCTCAAATTGTAGAGCCAGTTCTCAGTATAAACTGTTTGTCAGCTATAGTATAACCTCAAGTTGTAGAGCCAGTTCTCAGTGTAAACTGTTTGTCAGCTATAGTATAACCTCAAGTTGTAGAGCCAGTTCTCAGTGTAAACTGTTTGTCAGCTATAGTATAACCTCAAATTGTAGAGCCAGTTCTCAGTGTAAACTGTTTGTCAGCTATAGTATAACCTCAAGTTGTAGAGCCAGTCCTCAGTGTAAACTGTTTGTCAGCTATAGTATAACCTCAAATTGTAGAGTTTATTCTCAGTATAAACTGTTTGTCAGTTATAGTATAACCTCAAATTATAGAGTTTATCCTCAGTATATACTGTTTGTCAGCAACATTTTAATTACATATTGTAGTTTAAAGTTAGTTCCCTTTTTACTTTTTAACACATACTATAAGGACTCTATACTTAATCCTCCCATGTGATGTTGTTGATCTTTTAAACTAGATGTATAGAAAATCAAGGTAGAAGAGTACTTCCTCAAGTATGTTTATGTTAGGCCTCTTCAGGTGTAAAACTTTGAGAGCATGCATTCAAAATGTTTGGCCATCATTTTACTCTTCAAAATTGAGTAATGAAATATAATGAATTCATTAGTTTACAAATAAAGTTGGTGTGTGCAGAAAATTTCCTGTCAGTTCTATTTTACTTGTTTGGAGTTTGATTGATTTAAACAACAGTTAAGTACATTAGCTTTACACTTGTTAGTGTCACATCTACAACAAACATTAATGGAGTTTTAAACTTGCCAAAATTTTACTGCAATAAATCAAATCTTTTTGCTTCCATGGTTCACATAAGTACAGTATGAAAATATTTTCATGATTTTAATGTTTATGTACCAAAACCTTAACAGCCTAAGCTTGTGGGGCTTTTTTTTAAATACCTCTTATAAAAATATTAATATTGCCAAAATTTGTAAAAACACTCAATTAATTCAGGAGTGCAAATATTAACACTTCTTGGGATTGCTGTAGAGCTTCGTTAAGCCAAACATTTAGTTCAGATAAGAAAAGGACCACCTTACATTGTGTGCAGTGTGGAAACACTTAACATATATTCTGCAAGTGTATATATATATATATCACAAAAAATATCTTATACATACACAAAAAATTGATCCTGTCAGCTGTGTGTTGTAGTTCAAGAGATAAACAAATGATACATGTACTTCTTCAAGTGTTTTAATCAACTTTGTCTTTCTTTCTCCAATCTTTTCCTGTATCTTATATTCCTTTATCTGATATACACAGAAATTTTATTACCAAAAAATCAGATTCTAAGCCAGCAAAAGTCGGGGATATAGTTTTCCAGCGGTGTGTTCATGAGTCATTTATACATGTACATCATTAAAAAAAAAATCGGAACCTAACTGTAGGTATGACCTGGGTCAATAGTCTTTCAATGTCATCCTTACAGTATCCTTCATAGTTGGTGGAAATTCAAGTTTAACTAATTAACCCCTAAACAATATTAGACTCTTTTGTAAATTAATGACTTAGACCAGTCCAAATGTGTATCTTTAAGGGTAAATGGGTTATGTTAGAGAGGAGAGTGGTAAGAAAGTTTATTATTACATTACTATAAATTGTCCAATCTTTGCTTGGCCAAAACCCTGCTGAAAATTATTGAGTGCAGGCTATAATGCATAATCCATTCTTTGAATAGCCTAAATAAGTCTGCAGAATTTTGATATTCACTGGCTAAAAGCTGAATATAGGCCAGGGTAAAAGGTTGGTCTATATAAAGTGGAGTCACTGTGCCTTAATATGTCACCACATTATGAAGTTAATGAAAATGTCTCCGAGAATATAGATTTAATAAATCGTAAAAGTGACCTGTTATAAAGTTAATAATTGTTTAATATTGCCTAGTATATCTTAGTGTAAGTCCTGCATAAAGTGCAGTTTAATTTGATATGGGATGATGAGATGGTATCAAGAAACTACCAATAGATTTACCGTGGAATCTTCCTTGAAAGACCACCAGTCATCAATAAGGCCGCATTCCGAAAAACAATTGGTTACGGTAAATAATCATTGACTGAATTAAACCTCTTTTGCGAGACAACCTGTTTTGAGATGTACATGTAGTCTTTGGAGACAGATTCCACTGTATTCATGAATAAATACAATTGCATGCCAAAAGTATATCAACTTTTTTCATTTTCCTTTAGTTTTCTATGTTAAATGAACTTTTTTTCAAATAACTCTCACAAATTAATGGTTTCATAAGTTCATGTGAAATTGCATATGTTTAAAAGAAAGTCTTTTTATTTTCTTCTGGTTTTTGGTTTAAAATTTTTTGAAGCTTTATTTCTGAGAAGCAAAAATTTTTCTATGCAAAATGTATTTTGTTGATGCCACTAAGTAAAAACAAAGAAGGAAATGGCACTTCAAATTTTGCTTGTCACTTATAAAAACTTGCATTTTACACAAAAAGAAATTAACACATAGAAGGATGGTCCACAGACTTCCACACAATTGTGGAAAGGTTTACAATATTTCATTGAATATATGAGTCAGACCAATTACATGTATATAAAAAAAGTTGATTTAACATGGAAATCAATGGGAAAGTGAAAAAATTGACATACTTTAGGCACGTGGGAGTATATGCAGTGTCTTCTTAGAATAAGGAGGGTTACCCTCATTGTACATGTACATTCATTGATTAGAGGATGCTTCACTATAATATATTGAGTTAACTTAGTTTTTAGTTCACCTGTACAAAGTTAATGGGGGCTTATGTTATCAGCCCATCATAGACATAGGTTTCTGGTTAACCCTTTCATACCTATAGACCATAATAGACTAGTCTCAAACAATAGAAAAGAGCATACCACTCAGATACTCAGTGATGAAAGGATTAAGAAGGTTGATGAAGTCAGGTTTACCTGTCTCCATTGCTCAAACATTAACTAAACATAAATAGCATGTACATCTTATAATTCTGAACACTGTACTTCAGATGCTGGATTTTCTATGGCCATTTTGGAAATGATCTATTTTCAGTGTCATAATTAAGAAGATTGGTTGAAGTCAGAATAATAATGTAAAATGTTTGTATGACTTTAAAGTTAGCTTTTTAATTTGATTTTTCTCTGTTTAATTTTTTTCCTGTGGTAAAGTTGTCACATGACCTGTTTCTACATAGTCACATGATCTGTTTCTATATTTATAGCTGTGTGTATGGAAGCAGTGGGTGAAGCTAAAGTAGAATGGATGACCTCAAGTGACATTCAGGCTTCTGATGAAGAGGTTTTTAACTACACAACTGTCCTGCCAATCAAAGGTAAACATCAAAAGGACTCTGATTAAATCCCTACAACAAACACATTGTTATTTTATAGAATTCTTGCCATCTGATATTTGCATTTTCATGTTATTAGATTAGTTAAATTTTGATATAATTTTTCTTGCTTAAATCTTTATTTCTCAACTTATTTTAGACAGACAAAAACTATTCAGAGGAATTCTAAAATTATTATCTTTTTTGTTGACAAAAATGTGTATTGTGTTGAAATATTTCTGCAATGAATTGAAAAAAATAAGTTAAATGAATAGTTAAGTTAATTTCAATTTTTATATTTTTAGAAGTTATTCTACTCTCAAACAATTATGTATACTGTAAATAGTGTTGAGAAACTGCTCTGAAATCTAAAATGTCAAATAAAACAAGTGATGATTTGGTTAAATATTGGAAAAACGTAAATCTTCCATTTCCTCTCTGAAGCTGAATCGTGTTCTTAGAATATGAAGTGACAATTCCATAAATCAAAAGCCTGTTATCTTATTAGAATACTTGAAATACACAGAGAGCCAATAATTCAAAACTTTCTCTGCTGTTGTTTTTGTTCCATGTAAAACAAACATTTCTGATGTTCATAGAAACCACATCTCTAAACAAATTATGAAAGTTTATTTAGTGTATCATTATTCATATTTCTGGTTTGTAAATGTATCCTCCTTTGTAATTTTACAGTAAAACTCACTTATAACAAAAATCAAGGAACTTTTTTCAATTAGGACTGTTATATAGTTATCACGAAGTCAGATAAAGGGTTAAGAAAAAAAATCCCTCTAAGTTCAGGTTAAACAGTAACTTTCTGGGGAAGTAAATGGAAAATTTTGTTTTAATGATATTGATCACTTTGTTATTGTTCTATAAAAGAGATTGGTTAGGGCTTCAATTCATATAGAAATTGGTTTGTTATAGGCAAAAATTTGTTATATAAAATTTGTTATAGCTTCAAAAAAAGAATTCATAGAGGTAGAAATTATTTGTTATGTTATAGGCAAAAATTTTCGTTAAATTCAAGTTTTAATTTATACAGTGTACATTCATAGTCTGGGGCATTAACTGTGTTTGCCAAAAATTTTTTTTAGATTTTTTTCTACATGTAATTTTACTTCTTGTACTTAATGTACCTTAACAAAGAAGACTTCTACACAGTCATAACAAATCGCCTATTCCTATATATTCCTAATCTTTTCAACATCACAGACAATAATAGACTGGTCCAAGAAAAGAGCATACCATTTATATACTTAGGGGTGCAAAGGATATTATGAAATGATAACTCGGAAAGCTAGTCTTGATGACTAGATTTCATTGTCATGGTTTCAAGGTTATGGTATGAGGCATCAACAGGGCTGCACAGGTTTTTTCCTACTATATTCTGGGTCCAGGGTCCCAAAAATTGGGAAAATATACATTTTAATTTTAAACTTAATTTGAGACTTTTTTTTTTTTTTTTTTCGTTATTCCACATTGTGAATTCTTAGATTTTGTTATAAAATACAATCTGTTTTCACATTGGGAATGGTCCTAAGACCAACTTCCAAAACAGCCCCGAAAAATTCCCGTAACAAAAATATGTAAGTTTGTTTTTACCTCAGAGTAAAGTTTTATAGATATATAATAGAAACTATGATTCTCTGTTTTGATCTCTCGCTTTAACATGTAGGCTAACTAATGAAAATGATGTGTGTTGAAAATCTAATGAAAAACAAATTGTGATTACTTCAGTTATAATGTGTAGAAATTTTCAAAAGAGAATTATCGTCTGTCAGGTTGCAGGTAACCTTGTGCTGCCAGCAACAGATAATGTATTGATGTAAATAGTGCTTCTTCTCTCTATAAAACATTGAAATCAAAGTATATAGTGTAGATGTATGTTAACTGGTTTCTTTATCGTAGCTAATAACTTGATGAAAGACAAGAAGCTGTAGTGGATCATATTATTAAATGAGGCTTTGAGTGGAAATCTTAGGGAAAATTTCTTGTTATAAAGCTGTCGTTACTCTTCACCTTGAGGTGGGTTTTGTCATGAATCTCTTTGATGCGTTCAGAAGACAGGACGTATAAAAATTCATTTATAGAAATTGCAGACATCTTTCTGTCATCACATCCATTAATTCTAGTTTCTACATCAGTTAACAATCTTCTCTCAAGTCTGGTCAGGGTGGGTTTGCACCTTGCTGTAAATAAACTGATTTTGTTTGTGGAGTTTTCTAGTTTTATGTGGGGAAGGATGGTGGTTTGTTCTACAGTATATTGTAATTATTTTTTTCTAGCTTACTACTAAAAACTAATGACTATCAGATAACTGAAAAATTGTTTGATATGGTGTACAACCCCCGTACAGAATTACATTGTACCCTTAACTCATCAACCCCCATAAAACAGTAAACTCTTCTATAAATGAAAGACCTAGGCAAGTCCTAATGTGTCTTTAGGGGTGAGTGAGTTAAACATAAGTGATACTAATTCATTCTTTGTGTTTGGTCTGGTATCAGAGTTCCCCATTCAATCACAACTGTTGATAACTTTGTGTTTGGTCTGGTATCAAAGTTCCCCATTCAATCACAACTGTTGATAACTTTGTGTTTGGTCTGGTATCAGAGTTCCCCATTCAATCACAACTGTTGATAACTTTGTGTTTGGTCTGGTATCAGAGTTCCCCATTCAATCACAACTGTTGATAACTTTGTGTTTGGTCTGGTATCAAAGACTGTTGATAACTTTGTGTTTGGTCTGGTATCAGAGTTCCCCATTCAATCACAACTGTTGATAACTTTGTGTTTGGTCTGGTATCAAAGTTCCCCATTCAATCACAACTGTTGATAACTTTGTGTTTGGTCTGGTATCAAAGTTCCCCATTCAATCACAACTGTTGATATTTTTGTGTTTGGTCTGGTATCAGTTCCCCCATTTCCCACTTTGTGTTTGGTCTGGTATCAGAGTTCCCCATTCAATCACAACTGTTGATATTTTTGTGTTTGGTCTGGTATCAGAGTTCCCCATTCAATCACAACTGTTGATATTTTTGTGTTTGGTCTGGTATCAGAGTTCCCCATTCAATCACAACTGTTGATACTTTTTGACAATATTGACAAAAATATACAATGACATTGACCTTGTCCAAAGTATCACAAGCACGGCTGTCCCTGGTAACATGAGCTATTGTTGTGGCCCAGTATTTGTTGTCATCTGTCTGTTAAATTTTCTATTTTAACAATTTCTTATCAAAAACATCTGGGCAGATTTCAACTGAAATTTGCTGGAAGTTACTCCTAGGAAGGGGCTTCAAGTTTGCAAATAATAAAGGGATAGTACCTATAGGGGCTCTAAAAGGGGCCATGCAAAAAGGCATGATCTTATACATATGATCAATTAACAATGACTGATTGACATTTTGTATATAAAGATATATTGAAAAGTTGTAAAGAATTAATTTAAGGTCATTGTGACAAAGTTTCAAGGTCATGGGATCAAAATGAAGGTCACAGACACTTTAATAAACAGAAAACATCATTTGCTTAGTTGAATAATTGACCAAAGTTGCAAAGTGATTACCTTAAGACCCCTAGGGCTACTTGTGTAATTGAAATTTTTATCCAAGAAATATACACCACTACGTCTTTTTACAAGAATGGGTTTTATTTTGATGTCATGAGTTATTTTGATGCTAGCGCAATTTCAGTCACTTGAGATTTCCTGTTTTACACTCTCCAGTTCTTTGATTTAAAGCTTTCAATGTCAACCACTTTCTATGACCTTGAGTGTGGGGTATTGACAACAAATAGTTAAATTCTGTAATGTACAACTATTTATTACTAAAGAAAGTAACATTGAGTGTTGTCTTAGTACCTATACTAAAAATAACTCTTATATAGAGACCTTTTGTTTCACAAACACAAAACTTGTTTTGGTGGTTTCTGTTTTGATACGTTCTACATTTCTAACAGAAGGTTATTTTGATCAGAAATACATGTGTATTCAAGATTAACCTAAAAATGACAATAAGATTATCACTCCATGTAGATCTTATCGTTTTGTAGCAAAACATATTATATTGGGTCTTTATTTTAAGGTTGTATAAACATTTTTAACTCTGTTTGTTGTGATAGCGTTTATTTCAGGTTTTGATTATTATTTGAGCTTACTTGTAGCTTTCATCAGGTGAAGTATTGATAGCTTACATGTGGCTTCTACCAATTATCTCTCTACTGAGACAGTGGTTCTCTCTCTGCCAACACAGTGGTTATCTGTCATCTGATATAATGTGTCAAATAACATCTGATCTGCTATGTGTTGTCTGTCTGTTGTATTTCACTCCTGACGCAGTGATTATCTGTTGTCAAAATGGTTATCTGTCTACCAATAGAGTGGTTATCTTTCATCTGACAGTGGTTATATGTCATCTAACAGTGGTTATCTGTCATCAAACAGAAAGGTTATCTGTATACTGATAGAGTGGTTATCTTTCATCTGCCATAATGGTTATATGTCATCTGACAGTGGTTATCTGTCATCAAACACAGTGGTTATCTGACTACTGATAGAGTTGTTATCTTTCATCCGAGAGTGGTTATATGTCATCTAACAGTGGTTATCTGTCATCAAACAGAATGGTTATCTGTATACTTATAGAGTGGTTTTCTTTCATCTGATTGAGTGGTTATCTTTCATCTGACATAATGATAATATGTCATCTGACAGTGGTTATCTATCATTAAAAACTGGTTATCTGTCTAATAATAGAGTGGTTATCTTTCATCTGACATAATGGTAATATGTCATCTGACAGTGGTTATCTGTCATTAAACACTGGTTATCTGTCGTGCTTATCTTTCATCTGATATAGTGGTTATATGTCATCTAACAGTGGTTATCTGTCTTCAAACAGAGTGGTTATCAGACAAAGTGGTTATTTGTCCACTGACAAAGTGATTATCAGTGGTTATCTGTCATCTAGCACAGTGGTTATCTGTCATTGGACAGAGTACTTACCTGTCATTGGACATAATATGACAGTTGCTATCTGATCTATCCCTTATCTGTCTGTCTATTGTCAGTGCAGGTATCTATCATTAGCTCATGTTTGTACATTGTAATTGTATGGGAAGACTGTCCAGTGTTTGTCTGTGTCTGTCTATTGTCAGAGCAGGTTTCTGTCATTACGGTAGATCAAATTTAGACAGCTTATAGCAAGTCTGTCTAGCGTTTATGTTTGTCTATCTCTATTTTCAGAAAAGATGCATTTCATTCAGTAAATTTATAAAGTGTATAGCAAGTCTGGCCAGAGTTTGTCCATGTCTGTCCATCTCCTGTCAGAGTATCTATATCATCTTTCATCAAGCAAGGTTTCGACAGCTTAAATCAAATCTACTATACTGTCTGTCTATGTCTACTGACAGAAGGGGTATTTGTTATCATTCCAAGATTTGACAGCTTACATGATATCTACCCCCTGTCTGTCTGTCCCTGTCTACTGCCAAAAGCCTGTTATCTATAACCTCCGTTACGCTACTTCAGTCATTACATTGACTTCACCAGGTGCTCGTTGTAAATTCTGTTTTGTGTAGATTGGAAGACAGTGTTTTATAGAGCAACTAAACACATAATCAAATGAGAAACAACAGATTTCCTGATGTCATGTTTTTGTCTATAATACTTACTTGTACTAACATGCTGATATGATGCAGTAGGTACGCGTCATTTTGACTTTAGTGCCAGGGAGTCTGTGAATTATTTTCATATACACATGTTGTTTGTGTGGTCTCTTTTTGTTATCACTTTCTTATTTTTCTTTTAGATCTTATTTCTTTTTTATCTGTTCGAATTCTTTTGAAATATCATTTATCATAATAATATTTGCTGATGATGGGTCTATTGTGATGTACTCGCAACTCAGGTGCACAGTATCTTTGTACCATAGCCAAGATTGAGTTCATTTGGGATTTTTTGTAGATTTTAGTACTTTTCTACAACATTGTTGTAACAATTAAAACCACTTACTGCTAAATCAGTGAAGCTTTCACATAAAAATTCACACATATACATACTCAAAGGAATAATCAAAAACCAGAAATACAGCATTACCAGAAACTTGTGACATTACGATAGTGAATTGTATTATATGGTTGTCGATTTTTCATTTTATTTTTGAATAGGTAAGTATTGGAAGAACATAAATCTTGTGCTTGTGCACTGTTTGTGAGCTCTCCAGATTATATTTAGAAGAAGTTTAGATATAAACACCACAAATTTATATTAGTCAGTTTGCTTTTTTATTATTCCATTACTACAAACCGATTTAATTGATGCGGTCATTATTAGTTCTCTGCCAGCTGGAAACATTTTCACCATTTCTAAGAATAAAAATATAAAATGACCAATGGACCAAGGCACAACGTGGCACCTTTTGGCAGACTTTTTGATGATGACATCACTATCAAATGGTCTGTCAAACATTTATGTGATTATGATGTCACAGTCAAATGACTTCAAATGGTGCACATGGAAAGACACATGTCAGACATTTTGCGATAGGTCAATTACACCGTAATGTTTGTGTGGAGCATTTGTGTTTATGCTCACTTGCACATTTTAGCGTACATAAAAAGTTTGTGTATTTCATGTTTTTAAGCAAAATTTGTTAAAATTTAAAGTGCTAAATCTCATTTTACAGTTTTGGTATACAAGTATTGGCATGTACAGATATTCCCAAACAATTGTATTTATACAATAGTACCCTTTTGCTAATTTTTCCCCATTCATTTCTTTCTTTTCTTTTTTACTCTGTTAAGGGATTTCAATTTTGTCCCATTGTTATGCATTATCATTGCTACTCATTGATGTTGATACATTTTAAATTTTTATTTGATGTTGATCAATTAATGCACACAGAATGATAAATATTGAGAAAACATAAATTTGAAGGTTCTAAATAATTTTTCTTTTAACAAATGTTTTCTTTTGTAGGAGAAAAAGATTTCACAGATGGTGCTTTGTTACATGAAGGCTCCCATTATTTTCCATTTGAATTTACATTACCAAAGAAATTACCATCTTCGTTCAAAGGAAAGCATGGACGTTTACGGTATTTTGTTCGTATGACAATTTGTACTGCAGGAGGACCCCATCCAGCACGAACCAGTAAATTTGCAGTTGTGGGATCACTAGATTTGAACCTGGAACCTGATGCTGCAGTAAGTATAAATTTTTATCATATGATATCTGGGCTTCTACATTTTCTCTTTCTGGGGCTTCATTTCAATCTAGAAAAAAGTTACCTTTTTTCTCCAGTAGTTTCTCTCTCCTAACCCCCCCCCGTATCTTAGGAAAAAATTATATGGGAGTGAAAATTTCCAGGTATATTGTAATTATTCCCAAGTCAATAATACAATACAATACAATATTGAATTAAAAATATCAGAGGAAAAATTAAAGTAAGATGTAAAATATTTTTAGATACCGTAATTATGAACAAAATGTTTTTATCATTCAGTCACTCAACTCCAGTCATCATCCTGCTATTCAAACATATGGATGATCCAGACAATTTTACTATAAGAATTATCCTACAGTGTTTATTTCAATAATTTTACTATACGAATTACCCTACAGTGTTTATTTCAATAATTTTACTATACGAATTATCCTACAGTGTTTATTTCAATAATTTTACTATACAAATTATCCCCGGTGAAGGGCTTCAAATTTTGGCCTTTGCTAGGCACTTATGTCCATTGAGCAGTGAGGGTTCTTTAACGTGGCGACACCTTCTGTGACACGAGACCTCAGTTTTTACTGTCTCATTCAAAGGACAGAAACCAGTAACTCAATTTAGACTAAACCAGATACAAAGTAATTAAGATGATTTACCTGTCTTATTTCAGTTGCCAGCAGAAAATGATACATTTGAAGCTATTGGATCATGGTGCTGTATAGCTGGGACTGTTACAGCCAAAATACGACTGGAGCGTAAAGGATTTGTCATCAAAGAAGCTATACCAATATATGCCGAAATCAAAAATCTCAGTACAAGACGGATATCTTCAACTCAAGTCTCCCTTATTCAGGTTTGTTTTTTTTTAGCCCACCATTTGTTGATGGTGGGCTATTCATATGGCCCTGCATCCATGGTCCATCCGTACGTCTGTGAGTCCTGAACAATTCTCATTACCACTATTTCTCAGAAAAGACTGAAGGGATCTCCTTGAAAGTTGACATGAAGGTTTCCCTTGAGGTCTAGTTGTGCATATTACATTTTCAGGGAAATCAGAATCCAACATGGCCGACAGGTGGCCATCTTGAATTTTGACCAAAGGAAGTTTGTTGCCGCTACTTCTCAGATATGACTGAAGGAATCTCCTTGAAATTTGACATGAAGTTTCTCAGAAAGTACTATAGGAATCTCCCCCTTGACCTCACTTGAAATATATAAAAATGTAAAGATATATTCTTAAAGTAGCAATGTAATGCCTGTTTTCCAAAATTATGAATAATACATTAGAAATCGTCAGCTTAAATGTTGTGTTGTCTGTATATTTCTAAAATATTTATGATACTGCCTACTGATGAGAGCCATGTCAGAGCGACCCTGTTATTAAAAACTTTGATTAGCCTCTGCAGTTTATATTAGCAAAAATCTATTGTGCTTATCTGAACTGAAAACACAGATGTTCATGTTTGAAATTTATGCTCAATGTAGTCTGAATGTATTCTTTTCTTTTATAAGAAATGGATTACATCCCAACTGAAATTTAATACAGTACTTTTAATTTAACGCTTGAATTGGTTTTCTCTATTTGTTGTAAAGACGTAATTGTTTTATTACCTACATTGTCATTGGATACCTAAAAGTACATTAAGAATCTTAGAACACGCTAAACGAAAAGCAGTACTCTTCTGAGCTCCCAGGAATTACAGCAAGTAGTTTATTTCAAGCAGGTTGTTCTAAGAGAAAATAATATCAAAAACAAAAATTGCACTCATGCAACTATGTGTATCAGAAAATATAAGGACCAACAAAATCTTGTTTTTTGGGGGAATTTATTTTTCTTTAACAGCAACAACATAAATCTTAATCGTTTGAACTTGAGAGTGGGAGGATAATTATAAGTTTGAGGGAGGATTGATAATCTTCACTAAGATAAAAGTGCATGTGTTTTTGAGTCTGTTGTGGTACCGAAGTCTACAGTAAATGTAAGGCCATGTATCTCTAATACATATGGTACCCCTTTTATAGTATCAGAAACACCAGAAGATACAGAGGTCTGTTTAGACTATACATAGATATGTTTGTATAAATCCATTAATATGACCTAAAGCTGTATTATTCTAAATTTAGATGGAGAAACTGTCCATTTCAGTGGTAATGATGATTGACAGGGAAATAGATGATTTGATTTCTAATGAGCAATGTAAAATACTTCTGCTACAATTTTGTTGTTTGGCTTCAGTGCTGTTGTCTGTATTAGTAATAAAACATGGTAATTTGATAAAAGCAGTGGGTCAGTTTTCCATTGAATTTTCCTCTTGTCATATAAGTGAAATTCTGGTTTTTATTGTTAGTTAGTAGAGAATTTTGAATGGCATCTTTATCACACCCATTTATAAGCAGTCCCTATGGCCTGGCTTATCTACAAATAAAAATATCTGTGGGTTGAATCATTTTTACAGAAACTGGGAAGAAAGACGTAAAATACTGGCAGAAAAGAAAATTTGAATGAAGTAATTGAATTTGTGTGTAAAATTGTAGTATGGTTTAAACTAGGTGAAGAAATGTATCCTTTCTTGTGTGATTTGCATATTTTGTGAGTTACAGCAAATTGTACCAGAGAAACATGTAGGAAAAATATAGGGGCTTGAAAAAGCAATGGATTACAGGAATTTTACACCCTATCATAGGGGCTGAAATAAGGTCCCATTCCCAGTGCAAATAAAAGATGATTTTTTTTTTAAATTTGAAAATTCCCAACTGAAATGAAATGACAATGAATTTGAAGAGATTCTTGTGAAAAAAATTGAAAATTTCAAATTTTTGCTAAAATACAGGTAGGTATAGGGTGTCTTGTCTTGTTGCACTGTGCACTACTATGTAAGAACTTCAGAGATGCTTCATGTTTATCGTCACACTCCTCAGAATCCACCTCCTCTGAAACCTTGACCATGGTGACCTTGACCTATTTCATGCTATGCACTATTAGTGTGACAAAAAAACATCAAAAGATTAAAATCTATTTGAAGCTGATAAAGCAGAAATTGATAATCGCAATTAGGCAAATAATAAATTTCAAATAATGTATATTTCTTCACTTGTTTGTCAATGGATACTCAAGTTAATAATCACAATTATGTGTTGTAGCATTTAATTCCTGAGTGTAAATCTGTGTTGGCTATCTCAAAATAAATATTCACATATATCTACTCTGATAGAAGGAGACCCATAGGCATGTTTGTATTCATCACAAATACTTTGGAATTGCCAAAAGAATTCCTTGTAAATAAACTATTTTTTTCCTGTGATAAGAATTGATAAGAACAGAGCCACCTCATGATAATGTCTAGATAAGATAAGCTAGATGGGAGGAAATTGGTTTCAGTTTGTGCACTAATCGGAAATTGATTGTGGTCAGTGATTTCACATCTTACAAATAGCATGCCAGATGTAATTAAATGGCTGTAATGTTGATTCCTAATGCATTAGGGCTAACTGGTGATTGATCAGATCTGACCTTGGCATAGCTGGCTACTGAAAGTGACCATGGTTGTATGGTCAAATTAGCTCACCTGTGTACAAGTAATTACAGTTACATAAGTCCAGGTAAACCACCTGTGTATAAGTTACTACAGTAATATAAGTTAAGTTGGCCCACCTGTGTACAATTGTAGTCAAATTAGCTCACCTGTGTACAAGTTACTATAGTAATACAATCAAATTAGCTCACCTGTGTACACATGTAGTCAAATTAGTGCACCTTTGTACACATGTAGTCAAATTAGCTCACCTTTGAACACATGTAGTCAAATAAGCTCACCTGTGTATATATGTAGTCAAATTAACTCACCTGTGTACACATGTAGTCAAATTAGCTCACCTGTGTACAAGTTACTATAGTAATACAATCAAATTAGCCCTCCTGTGTACACATGTAGTCAAATTGGTCAGTGATTTCACATCTTACAAATAGCATGCCAGATGTAATTAAATGGCTGTAATGTTGATTCCTAATGCATTAGGGCTAACTGGTGATTGATCAGATCTGACCTTGGCATAGCTGGCTACTGAAAGTGACCATGGTTGTATGGTCAAATTAGCTCACCTGTGTACAAGTAATTACAGTTACATAAGTCCAGGTAAACCACCTGTGTATAAGTTACTACAGTAATATTGTAAAATTAGCTCACCTGTTAAGTTGGCCCACCTGTGTACAATTGTAGTCAAATTAGCTCACCTGTGTACAAGTTACTATAGTAATACAATCAAATTAGCTCACCTGTGTACAAGTTACTATAGTAATACAGTCAAATTAGCTCACCTGTGTACACATGTAGTCAAATTAGTGCACCTTTGTACACATGTAGTCAAATTAGCTCACCTTTGAACACATGTAGTCAAATAAGCTCACCTGTGTATATATGTAGTCAAATTAACTCACCTGTGTACACATGTAGTCAAATTAGCTCACCTGTGTACAAGTTACTATAGTAATACAATCAAATTAGCCCTCCTGTGTACACATGTAGTCAAATTAGCTCACCTTTGAACACATGTTGTCAAATTAGCTCACCTGTGTATATATGTAGTCAAATTAGCTCACCTGTGTACACATATTGTCAAATTAGCTCACCTGTGTACAAGTTACTATAGTAATACAATCAAATTAGCCCTCCTGTGTACACATGTAGTCAAATTAGCTCACCTTTGAACACATGTTGTCAAATTAGCTCACCTGTGTATATTTGTAGTCAAATTAGCTCACCTGTGTACACATATAGTCAAATTAGCTCACCTGTGTACAAGTTACTATAGTAATACAATCAAATTAGCTCTCCTGTGTACAAGTTACTATAGTAATACAATCAAATTAGCTCTCCTGTGTACAAGTTACTATAGTAATACAATCAAATTAGCTCACCTGTGTACAAGTTACTACAGTAATATAGTCAAGTTAGCTCACCTGTGAACACATATAGTCAAGTTAGCTATATAGTTGAGTGTGTGTAAGTAACTAAAAGAAATCAAAGTACTGATACGAGTTTTTGGCAATCGTAAGTTTTAATGAGGTATAATACACTCAGTATACTGAATACTTTTTAATTCTGTAAAATTAGGTTTTACAAAAAAAAGTTACTAAATATCGGGGCAAAAATTTTCCCAACTTGAGTACTGATGGCTTATTTATTATGCAACAAACTACATAAATCAGTGATATGATTATAAAATATTGTGCTTATGAACATCGTTTCATCGATATTAAATTTCTATGCAACAGGTCAGTATTATACCCTTACACTATACTTCCTATCAGTAGCCTTAAATCTCTAAGTCAATAGGGTTGTCGGTTGTCGCAAGTTTCTCATCAGTTAAGATCACAATGAGAGGCAATTTATATGACAGACAGATCTTGCCAATACACAGTAAGGGAAAATTGACCAAAACTCATTTGCATATTAATTGCGAGCAAGAATTGTTAACAGTCCAGTCTATTGCTTTTAATGTCAATTCTATCACAAGAGTATAATGGTTAAAAATAATTGAAAAGTAACATTCTAAAGCAAATTTATAATATCTTAAAATTCATAAAGGACACCGAACTGACCTTTAATAGCATATATTTCAACAAGTCTTGTAGACCTATATTTTTCAGTGAATTTTTACTATATTTTCGTTCTTTTAAAAAGCAAAAATATACAAATATTAGTGTGAATCGGAAATTTCAATCTTGAAATTGAGATTATGTTGCTGAAATGCACATACATGTGTAATTTTGCATCCTTATAATGTGTTAGTAACCCCATACTGCAAAATGTGCTTTGACTTGTTCCCAATAAACAACTTAGCATAACATAACTGCATTGTTGTTCCATCAACTCATAATAAAAATGATTTAAAAATTCACCTTTTTAGAATATGATATTGATTAACATGAGGAAAAGAAGATTTACCTATGATATTGGTCATGTGTTTAAATGTGTAAGCTAGAATGACTAACTTTGTTAGTTAGAATGACTAACTGTGCAAGCTAGAATGACTAAATGATGGATAAATATGTATGCAAGAATAGCCAAATGTGTAAGCTAAAGTAATTAAATGAGTAAGCTAGAATTAAATATGTAATTTAGAGTGAGTAAATGTGCAACCTACAATGACTGAAAAAATGTTTATCAAGATAAAATGAATTAATGAGTAAGCTACAGTGACTAAATGTGTAAGCTAGTGTGACTAAATGTGTAAGCTAGTGTGACTAAATAAATGTGTAAGCTAAATGTGTAAGGTAGTGTGACTAAATTTGTAATCAGAATGACTAAATAAATGTGTAAGCTAAATGACTAAATGTGTAAGCTAAAATGACTCAAAATGCAAGCTAGAATGCCAAGAGGAAATAAAGAGTTACATGTATATGATTTTTGCCAATCAAGTTGGATTTGTACCACACACACACACACACACACACACACACACACACACACACACACACACACACACACACACACACATGAACCATGTGTACAAACACAACTACAAATAAACAGACAACAAAGATACCTATAAAACATGTTTGGATTACCAGGGTAACAATACCAACTATTTAGCACTTAATTTCAAGACCTAGGTGTTGGTAGTGTAACTTTGTAGCATGTAACCAGAGTGAAGATATTTTTTTTTTTTTTTTTTTTTTATTGGTTCCCAGACAATTTTTAACTCTCGGAGGTGCTAGAGTTAGGATGCTCTAGATTCACCACCTTACATACAGTGTGCCTTTTACTTAAATTATAATTAGGCACTTGATCTACTAAATTTCTGGATACCGTTTTGAATACACAATACAAGACAAGACAGACATCACATTTACACCCTCCTTTCATACTATTGTTTAAGTTTTCATGCATATTGCATGTTTCCATTGTAAGTATAATTATAATATACTTTGTACATTATTATTTCAAACAATGTTACCTGTACCTTCAATTTTAATAATACATATTAAATTAAAACAGTTTTCCTAATTACTATGAATGGTGCAAGCACCATTTTACTGAGGCTTTTTTGTAGAGCACTCATAACTGCAGTATAATGGAGTTAAGAAAATATAGTTTCTAATGTAGCCCACCTCCTATCAAATATTTCCATTTCCCCTCTTATTTTATACATATATTTTTCAATTTCATGATATGCTTTTAATTGAGATTTTATTTCTTCAAACTCCAACACCTTATTAAGAAATCTTTTCTTGTAGATATAATTTTTAATAAAAATTATACAGGTATTGAATGCCCTATATTTTTTACCAGTTTTTAGAAATAATATATCTATTAGTGTAAAAGCAAAATATTCATTATTATTATTATTATTAAACCAGTTTTTTATGTCATTCCATAATCTTTTTACACAATGACATTCATAAAATATATGTTTAATAGTTTCTATTTCAATGTTACAAAAACAGCAATTAGGATCATTTTTTATACCAATTTTATGTAGAAACTTATTGGTAGCTAAGATATTATGCATTAGTCTGTATTGAAACCAGATCAGTTTAGTATCAAAGCATTGGTATATATTCCTTTCCAATCAAAATTATTATCTAAATTCAACAAGTTTTGCCATTTTATTTTGGCTTTCACTTTAAATTCAAGATTATTAAGAAAAACATTGTATATTGATTTGGAACCTTTCTTATCTTTACATATTATTTCAACAAATTTTGGTTGATTCAGTCCAATTTCTTTATTAACATTATCCTTTAGACTTGGAAATTTTGTGAGGAGGAGAGTTTTAATGCCCCTAAAAATTGTGAAAGGAACATTAATATTGAAAGTTTCAGTAAATGATCTGTAAGAATAAATTCTTCCAAAACTATCAAGCATGTCTTTTACAGTATGTATACCTTTTTCGAACCAAGATTTATAGAAGACTGAATTTCCACCAATTTTTATTTTTGAATTCATCCATAAAGGAATATTTAAATAGTTTATTTCTGAAAATTGACATTGCCAAATAATTTCAAAAAATTCTGCTAAATAGTCAAGTACTTCTTTCCAGAATAAATTTTTTGTGTGTGCAGCACACTTTCTAATGTATTCATCACCCAATATATTTAATTTTCTAATATCTATGTTATTTGTATCTAAAAATAAAGTAAACCATTTATTATTATTATCAGCATGTATAATTCTTCTAATCCAAGTAAGTTTTAAACTTTTGATGAATGTCCTGATGTGAATCATTCTACATCCGCCCTTTTCATAGTCTTGTATGAGAACTTTCCTGGCTATTTTATCTGGTTTATTGTTCCATATAAATTTGTAAAACATGGTGTCAATTTTATTTATAGTATCGTCATCTGGTCTTGGTAGAGATATAAGTAGGTGTGTTAACTTTGGCAGTAATAAAGTTTTTACAACAGTTATTTTTCCAATAGTTGTAATATTTCTTTTTGACCATTCACTTATTTCTTTTTTAATTTTATTAATTTTATCATCAAAATTTATTTTTTCAGTGTCATTTAAGTTTACATTGAACTGAATTCCTAATATATTGAAAGCTTCATTACTCCATTTTAAATTGTATTCTGGGCAAAGTATATCATTGCTATTTATCTTTGATCCTATCCACACTACTTTTGTTTTGTCAATATTTGGTTTTAACCCTGAAAATTTTGCAAATTGATATAAAAGATCAAGGGTGGATTTAAGACTTTTCTGTGTTCCATCAAGGAAAATAGTTGTATCATCTGCATATTGCAGCAAAGAGTACTCTTTATTATGAATATTTATACCTTTTATGCCTAAATTTTTCCTAATTAATATTGCCAAAATCTCTACACAGAGATTGAAGATATATGGGGATGCTGGATCTCCCTGCCGACAACCACGCTCTATGTTAAAGAAACTTGAAAAAAAACCATTTTGTATAACACATAACAGAGTGAAGATATTGACTGTGTTGATCCCATTCAAACAGGCATGTATCAGTTTGACTATAAATACCTTTATATGAACAGATGACAGTTATGGTATGGGAGATCTTACATATTGCCAGCCTACTGGAATTGATCACTGTAACATATGTGATGGTACAAAGTCATTATGTAGATAATGGAGGTAGCTGTTGAAGGTTCATCAAGATCTAAATTCTGTATAAAGTTCTGATGCAATATGAAATTTGCTGCAATGATGATGATGGTGATGATGATGATGATTATATTGGTGGTGTTGATTATATTGGTAGTGATGATAGTAGAAGTAATGATAATGGTGATGAACTGATGATTATTGAAACAATGAATGACACTCTTATTGTCACTAACAAAATTTCTTTAGATATCAGAATTCTTTTTTTATAAAGAAGTTTACATGATGTACTGTGGTACACACGTTCTGTATGTACATGAGTTGAATACACCAGAATGCTGATACCGATTTGTGTCCATCTGTATAAACGACATGGTCAGTGCAGGTTCGAGTCCTGCTGGAACCTAAGCTGATTTTGTGAGAAAGTTTGCCAGTTTATTTGCAGAAGGCCAGGGGTCTCTTCTTGGTAGGCTACATTGTAACTGAGTTCTCTCTTTCACCATTAAAAACTGGCCACCACCAAATAACTGAAAAATTATTGAGTGTGGCATAAAACATTTCAAAATTTAATAGAAAAATGTAAATGATATAGATATCATGTCTCCTAGCACAGTAATAGATGTGATGCAACGTGGAGTTTGTAGTTATCCATCTGGTACCAACATGTATACATCTGTCTGAAATAATACTTAAATCATTTTATAGCTCCTACATAAATCAAAATACATGTTATATCACAATAGTTTATCTCTCTCTCAGATCGGATATGCATCCATTTCTTTATCTGATTCATCAGGAATGAGAAATAAGAACGCTGATTTGAAGTTAAGATGGATCAGTGGTTTATAATATACACTGTATGATGGTTTGTAGTAGATCATTAGTGCCAGGTTTATTTCAAGTTGTTGACTCCATCAAGACTGTCTGTAGATTCTACAATGATGGGATTTTTCTCTTTGATTTCGTAATCAGTGTTTTGTTGATTTCTATCCTACAGTATATATATTTTCATTACTCGCACAACCATGGACACATAGACAGAAAGATGATAGACAGACAGACAGACAGATAGATAGTTGGATGGATGGATAGAGATAGATAGACAGACATACAGATCATAGATAGACAGACGGACAGATGGATGGATAGAGATAGATAGACAAACATACAGATCATAGATAGATAGATAGATAAATAGATAGATAGATAGATAGTGATATAGATGATGAGACAATGAGATAGATAATGAGAGATAGGTATTTAGATTGTGAGATAGATATAGATAACATGGATAAACAAATAAATAGATAAAAAGACAAATTTAAACAGGACAGATAAATCTGTTGGATTTCTGTTGCTTTCCCCTCTCATGATAGAAACTCAACAAGTTGCAAAGAATCATTTACACATTTTCAAAAGGGTAACTGTAGTAATTACCAACAGTTCATTTTTATCCCTTGCATATTAACTGTCAAGTGTAAAAGGGAAGTGCTACTCAAAGAAATGATTCAAAGACTAAATGATTTAATTACTAGACAAGTAGTTTTTTCTGTATTACTTTAGTACTTGTAAAGAAATATCGGTTATATTTACATTTCTGTCAAATTTAAACTAGTCAGTTGTTCTTTGTTGTGCAAGTTGGTACACTGACCTCTAAAGTAAAGAAAAGAATGGAACAGTGTTTGTTGGCCAAATGAGGTAGACATATTTAGGAGACTTTAGGAGTAGAGACGAATATGTTCCGCTGTATAATACACCTGTTCTCGTATTGTATCAAAGGTCTTAATATGTTTTTAAATAAGTAGGTACACCATAGATAATGTGAAGAACTAAAATGAAAGTAGACTTAAGAAGTGGTACATGACCTAATTTTACCGATGATAATGTGGATATAGATATTTTAAAAGCATTTCTAAGATTTTAAATTGTGTTTACGGAAGGTTTTGACATGATGAGGTCAATTGGCAGACTAAACAATATGATTTAAGCCAAAGTGAAAAAAAGACCTGAGAAAAATCTCATATTCTGGTTTTCACTACATTTTATACGGCAGATTATTTGAACCTCTCTTTCCGTAGATTGTTCATTGTTCAAAGATTATTGTTTTCGTGCTTTACCTGTTCTGTACCATTCAAAGGTATTGCTAAAGGCTTTTTTTTTTCACTGGTGGTTTTCCTAACATTAATTTTTCATTTGTATGGTGATGGCCAGTATGTAATGGTGGAGGACAGAACCTTCCTACAGTGTGTCTAGGGAAAATCAATGGCATTCTGCAATTTTGATATAATCATTAAGATTTTAGTGGGTTTCAAACCTGCACTGAAATGAGGTGAAGATGCTCTCATGCTCGAAAAAATGCCAGTCAAACAATAATGTGCCTAGAAAACAGAAGATCTTGAATTTAAATCTGGCCAGTGCTGACTAATGACGGAAATAACACACGGATAGTAGTTATACCTTTGTGAAGTACTCATCATTATAGGTTAAAGGTCATTCATTTTTCTGAACAGAAGAGGAAGTAGCCAATGACTTATGCAGCTTTCCATGAAAATAGCTGACAGTATCTCTCGGCTATTGGCTTCTATTGAAAGGGCTATATGTATATATGGCTTCCTTTTCAATGAAATTATTTTTTTTCAGATTTGTGTGATAACAAATTTACATTAATTCATTCATTATTTGTATTAACATCTTGTTGCACGAATTAAACTACAGTAATTGGTGACAATTTTTTACTTTACTGACTCGGTAGTAAAATTAAATCAATATGGCCACTTGACGTCATACGACGTTAATATCCCCGTAATTGTCCCACTCACCTGAAGAAGGAGTTTAGTTTCTTCCGCTTGCGCAGTAATTAAAACATAAAGCTACATTTGTAGACATGCTTACGGCTTTACAGTAACAAATAAATCAAGTGCTTAAACGATCAAGATTCTTCTGACTTAATACTAAAGTGTCAAAGACATAATCAAGTTTTTATGTGTAAAGATTTGTATGTCAATGTCTGTCAGTCGTAACAGTCATTTATGATATTGCGTTATTGATTAGTACAATCTTATTTGGCATTTATTTATTTGAATGTGTGTCTTATTACAAATTCTAAGAACGACATAAATTTTTCATTAGACACAGAGATTACATTCAACTCTATTATCTGGACTGACCAACTGGTATATTTTCAAAGCGGTCATGTTAGTCTATATGAGAACTGTTTGCAAATGTTTTAAAGTCAGCAATGTATTTTGAATGATATATTTTGACAGGATTAAATATTGGCTGTTGACACAAATATAAGATCACATGCTTCATTACATGAGGTCATGACCTTTTCAGACATGTAAACATGTATAATGGTTACATGTATTATCATACGCTGCTTGTGTCTTTCTGATGTTAGAAGTTGCCGGGTCATACTCTATTTTTTTATTTTTTTTTACTGTTCCTTCCCAAAGTGTGTGGCAAGTATTTTTTTTTTAAATGTTCCTTCCCAAAGTGTGTGGCAAGAGAAATGAAAGTTGGAAGTCTTTAGCATGAGAATAAAACCATAGGTCCATTGGCAAGGCAGGTAGGGCATGTAATAAAACCCTTACTGCATTGGTATCTTTCCATAGCACAGGTCAAAATTTTGACACCACACCTACTGCAGATGACATCTAGACAATAATTCTTGGTATTAAGTTAAACAACAGACAATATTACTATATATGATCAATTAAGGTTGACCTAATATGGCCTGGTTTCAATTTGTTGTAATCCTCGGTTGAAGCCATGTTCTTTTGGAAATTTTAAACTTCTTGTCTAAAAGCACCCTGCTCACTCACTTTTTGTCTTAGGTACATGTAGAAATGAGAAAAATTTGGTACATTTTGTAAGGTGATGTTTTATTCTGTGATTGGGCCTGTTAACCTTCAAAATGATCAGTTTATCTGGAATCAGCACGGCAAGTGCTCTTTGTCAAGTCATCATGGAAAGTAAATACAATCATTTGAAGGAGGTAATCATGCTAAACATCTGTGCAGCTTCTCAGTAATAAGCCATTACTTAAACGTGAATTTATGGGAATCAGTGTGAAGTTTAAATAACACTTTAATTTGAACAGTCTGCAGTAACAATAAAACTTTTAATGTAATAACAATATATTTTTATTACTTTTCATGTTATCATACTTGGAATTTAACTGTATTTCTTCACCAAATTTCATTAAAATTAAAATTTTTCCTCTCATAAACTGGTTCCAGTAATTGAAAAAGATATCATTCATTATACAGTTTTGATAATTTTATCACCAATTAGGATGCGAGGGGGTAAAAAGGACTATTCCATCAAAGACATATTACGAAAGTGCTCCATGTATCTGTGTGGTTTGTCAGTATACATGTAATATAAAGTGTGTCCATTCTGTGTGGTTTGTTGGTATACATGTAAAGTGTGTCCAATATGTGTGGTTTGTTGGTATACATGTAAAGTGTGTCCATTCTGTGTGGTTTGTCAGTATACATGTAAAGTGTGTCCATTCTGTGTGGTTTGTCAGTATACATGTAAAGTGTGTCCATTCTGTGTGGTTTGTTGGTATACATGTAAAGTGTGTCCATTCTGTGTGGTTTGTCAGTATACATGTAATATAAAGTGTGTCCAATCTGTGTGGTTTGTCAGTATACATGTAAAGTGTGTCCATTATGTGTGGTTTGTCAGTATACATGTAAAGTGTGTCCATTCTGTGTGGTTTGTCAGTATACAGTAAAGTGTGTCCATTCTGTGTGGTTTGTCAGTATACATGTAAAGTGTGTCCATTCTGTGTGGTTTGTCAGTATACATGTAAAGTGTGTCCATTCTGTGTGGTTTGTCAGTATACATGTAAAGTGTGTCCATTCTGTGTGGTTTGTCAGTATACATGTAAAGTGTGTCCATTCTGTGTGGTTTGTTGGTATACATGTAAAGTGTGTCCAATCTGTGTGGTTTGTCAGTATACATGTAATATAAAGTGTGTCCATTCTGTGTGGTTTGTCAGTATACATGTAAAGTGTGTCCATTCTGTGTGGTTTGTTGGTATACATGTAAAGTGTGTCCATTCTGTGTGGTTTGTCAGTATACATGTAAAGTGTGTCCATTCTGTGTGGTTTGTTGATATACATGTAAAGTGTGTCCATTCTGTGTGGTTTGTCAGTATACATGTAAAGTGTGTCCATTCTGTGTGGTTTGTCAGTATACATGTAAAGTGTGTCCATTCTGTGTGGTTTGTCAGTATACATGTAAAGTGTGTCCATTTTGTGTGGTTTGTTGGTATACATGTAAAGTGTGTTTGTCAGTTCATGTGTGTCCATTCTGTGTGGTTTGTCAGTATACATGTAAAGTGTGTCCATTCTGTGTGGTATTTAAAGTCCAGTATACATGTAAAGTGTGTCCATTCTGTGTGGTTTGTTGGTATACATGTAAAGTGTGTCCATTCTGTGTGGTTTGTTGGTATACATGTAAAGTGTGTCCATTCTGTGTGGTTTGTCAGTATACATGTAAAGTGTGTCCATTCTGTGTGGTTTGTTGGTATACATGTAAAGTATGTCCATTCTGTGTGGTTTGTTGGTATACATGTAAAGTGTGTCCATTCTGTGTGGATTGTCAGTATACATGTAAAGTGTGTCCATTCTGTGTGGTTTGTCAGTATACATGTAAAGTGTGTCCATTCTGTGTGGTTTGTCAGTATACATGTAAAGTGTGTCCAATATGTGTGGTTTGTTGGTATACATGTAAAGTGTGTCCATTCTGTGTGGTTTGTCAGTATACATGTAAAGTGTGTCCATTCTGTGTGGTTTGTCAGTATACATGTAAAGTTTGTCCAAATCATATGTTTTGGTATACATGTAAAGTGTATTCAATCTGTGAAGTGATAATGTCTTTTGCTGACACAGATATTAATTTACATTTGGGCTTAATGACAAGATATCAGTAATCAAACCTTAATGTTGTTCCTTAGCTTCTTGTTGAATTTTAAAGTTTCTGCAAGCATTGTTAAGTGCTAGCATTGTTAAGCACAAATTTTTAATCAGGTCCAGCAGGTGGTTGCAAAGTACTTTCATTTCAGTTGAATTCTCTGTGTGTAGTATATATGTTGATCTAGATTTGTGCACCAAAGCTACATATAGAAGATCTGGATATTAAAAGCCATCTCTAATTACACAGATGTTATGAGTTAAAGCATGGACACAGATCATTAAATATATATTAACTTATTTAAAAGCCAAATCATCAGGAGAATATTGATAGATACATAAAAACATATCTAATAAGAAGTTTGATGTCAAAAGTTTAACTAATAAAGTACAAAATTCTAATTCAAAACTTAGTCCAGTTGACAGAAATTTCTTGGGTAAAACTACCCACTGCATTTGGAAGTGGTGGTTTTGTAATAATGTGCTCTGAAAGTTATCTTGAGCACTTTACATGTTAATACTGTAAACAAATGTGTATTATTTATACATCCCCCCCTCCCACACACACACACACACATAGTCAAACACATACTGTCTGGGGATGCCAACCTCTCCGTTTTGGGCAAAGTTCTCCATTTTTGTGCTAAAATCAGTGCCTCTGATTTCCTATTCAGTTCTCTGATTTTTCCAAAACAAAATATGGGTAAGTTTTTCATGGGTTAGAAATTGCATATATACTAATTTAAGCCAGGAAATATACATCTGTGAGCACCTAATTTTCAACATTTTCCAGGGGAACATCCCCCCCCCAGACCCCCCTAGCAGCCTCATGCCTTTGGCACACACACTAAGACTTCATTTTTCAATTATCTAAGTTGGCATCTCTGACTGCCATGGAGTACAGAAAGTTAAAGAATTCAAACTGTAAATCATTGATTTGTGATAAATCAAAATGTTGAAGATGTTAAACTCTCAAAGATTTGATATCCTAACTTCCTTTACAAATTCATGTATATCTGGGCTGCGTGTTTATGTATTGGCTTGTTGTAGTTTTAATGATATACTTCTTCATGATAACTGGAACTTTAGATGGCAAAATGATACAGATACACGTAAACTTGGGAACATTCATCATTGTCACATCGTCATAGTAACTGATTGTTTTCTTGCCATTATTTTGCATGAATATGTATCATTTTGGTGATCAAAGTTTTGCTTCTCCAACATTGAAAACTGTATGTAATCATATTAATGAAATTTTGTAGTTTATATCAATCATTAGTCAATAGCCATCATAAATTATTGAGTTAAATTAGTACTACATTTAGATTGCCTTTTTAAAATATCTACCACGACACTGGTCAAGTCATTTTGGTGATCAAAGTTTTGCTTCTCCAACATTGAAAACTGTATGTAATCATATTAATGAAATTTTGTAGTTTATATCAATCATTAGTCAATAGCCATCATAAATTATTGAGTGAGTACAACATTTAGATTGCTTTTTAAAATATCTACCACGACATTGGCCAAGTTATTTTGGTGATCAAAGTTTTGCTTCTCCAACATTGAAAACTGTTGTAATCATATTAATGAAATTTTGTAGTTTATATCAATCATTAGTCAATAGCCATCATAAATTATTGAGTTAAATTAGTACTACATTTAGATTGCCTTAATATCTACCACGACACTGGTCAAGTTAAACAATTGATTAAGAATTTTGATTGAGTAATAGTTTATGCTTGATAATGATTTTAAATTCATATTTTTTGTTGGTCCATTTAAGACAAGGATTTTTGTTCTTAACTCTAAGAATTTGTATGAGCATATATTCTTCTGGCATTTAAACTTCACATCTCAAACACTCAGAATAAGCTAGTTTGGAGATTGACAGTATATTGAGGGATGGAGAGGCAGTCATGATCAATGATTGGTTTTTAGTTTAAACTAGAGTAAACTGCAACTGAATTATCTTGAAATTTTATTTTTTGGGGGAGAGTTGGGGATGGGTGGGCATGCATTAAATATCTAACGTCAATTGATATAAATTTGCCTTCTTTCAAAATATACATTTCATACAATTCATAAAATAGCCAAAATTATTTTTTCTATCTGAAAATCTAAAAGGAAAAGTAAACAGAAATTTAGGAAAATTCGGAACTATCTAAATTTCCAACTGATTTTTCAAATGCTTGAAAAAACATTTCAGTAATGGTGATGTGCCTAGTTTATTGTATAAGTTGATGAACACTGACTTGTAAAGTTTCAGTAATGGTGATGTGCCAAGTTTATTGCGGAAGTTGATGAACGCTGACTTGTAAAGTTTCAGTAATGGTGATGTGCCAAGTTTATTGTGGAAGTTGATGAACGCTGACTTGTAAAGTTTCAGTAATGGTGATGTGCCTAGTTTATTGTGGAAGTTGATGAACGCTGACTTGTAAAGTTTCAGTAATGGTGATGTGCCAAGTTTATTGTGGAAGTTGATGAACGCTGACTTGTAAAGTTTCAGTAATGGTGATGTGCCTAGTTTATTTTATAAGTTGATGAACACTGACTTGTAAAGTTATCACTGTTTCTGTTATAACTTCAAGGCATTTAAGCCTGATACAGTGTTCAGACTTTAATACCTTTATTGTATCATATTTCTAATACACTTGGGCTGACTTATTTACCCATTCTTACATGTCTGGGCTAAATGATTTACAGATTCCTATATATCAAAGCTGGATGATTTACAGATTCCTGTATATCAAGGCTGGATGATTTACAGATTCCTGTACATCAAGGCTAGATGATTTACAGTTTCCTGTACATCAAGGCTAGATGATTTACAGATTCCTGTATATCAAGGCTGGATGATTTACAGATTCTTGTACATCAAGGCTGGATGATTTACAGATTCCTGTACATCAAGGCTGGATGATTTACAGATTCCTGTATATCAGGGCTGGATGATTTACAGATTCCTGTATATCAAGGCTGGATGATTTACAGATTCCTGTATATCAGGGCTGGATGATTTATAGATTCCTGTACATCAAGGCTGGATGATTTACAGATTCCTGTACATCAAGGCTGGATGATTTACAGATTCCTGTATATCAAGGCTGGATGATTTACAGATTCCTGTACATCAAGGCTGGATGATTTACAGATTCCTGTATATCAAGGCTGGATGATTTACAGATTACTGTATATCAAGGCTGGATGATTTACAGATTCCTGTATATCAAGGCTGGATGATTTACAGATTCCTGTATATCAAGGCTGGATGATTTACAGATTCCTGTACATCAAGGCTGGATGATTTACAGATTCCTGTACATCAAGGCTGGATGATTTACAGATTCCTGTACATCAAGGCTGGATGATTTACAGATTCCTGTACATCAAGGCTGGATGATTTACAGATTCCTGTACATCAAGGCTGGATGATTTACAGATTCCTGTACATCAAGGCTGGATGATTTACAGATTCCTGTACATCAAGGCTGGATGATTTATAGATTCCTGTACATCAAGGCTGGATGATTTATAGATTCCTGTATATCAAGGCTGGATGATTTACAGATTCCTGTATATCAGGGCTGGATGATTTATAGATTCCTGTATATCAAGGCTGGATGATTTACAGATTCCTGTATTTCAAGGCTGGATGATTTACATATTCTTGTATTTCAAGCCTGAATGATCTGGGTTAAATTTTATAAAATGTCCACATTTCTATAGATTTGGGCAGAATGATTTGCCCATTTTTATAGGTCACATACAGTGGATCAGTTTGTGAAATGATCTATCAAAACTGAAATACTGTTACAACACTTGGGATGAACACAATGTTAAATATGAAATGCTGAAATATCCTTTATCCTTTAATTAGAAAAATCCATTACATTTGTATGTAATATAGAGTGATTCACCTTCAGGATATATAGAGATCTTGGAGATAGTGAATTAGTGATGGAATTAAAAGCTGTTATACATTTCTAGCTTTGAGATGTATATACCCTGTTAACACGTTTTATTATTTGTGTGACTGTTGTATTGAATGATTTGGAACATCTCAGAAACCGTAATGAACTGGTAAACATCGTACAGACACTGAGCTGTAATACTATTCCATTAATATCTCTGTAAAGCAATGCCATAAACTACAGATAAAATAGACAAACTACAAAGAAAACCTTGATGTGAATACTTACAAAACATCATTAAATTTTCAAAATGACAAAAATATCACACAATCTAAATATCTTCCATAATTAGTGGAGACAGGCAATATGAGTGTAAAACATAAAGAATCGGAGAACTTGTTTAACCGTCAGTTGTTACGTAAAATCGAAATTTGATTTAGAGACGGCTATTTTAGTCTTTCTAACTGCATTATTTAGGTCGAGTCCTAATTATTGTGTTTTTGTGTAGCCCTAACTGCACAAAAAGAAAATAAACAAAACAATAAACTTCAAAACAGTGATAAGAGTAATTACATTACATGGTATGATTTCTATTGCATTTTTATTATGTTTCTGTTATTGAGTGCAAATTGTTAACTGTTTAAAGATGTCCATTCATGAAATTCATTTTATTTTTTTTTTAATAAAATATATTTCTAATAACCAATACACCCTTTGGGACACACTTAGAATGGCCTGTGTTATTGATTTTAAGTAGAGTTTATTACTTTGAGGAGTACATGAGGTAACTGAAAAAAAAGCATTTATTGCATTGGTTTAGAAAAAAAATTCATCCTCATTTTAGATGCTCAATGTTAATATACCAGTAGTGGGTTAGGATGCCGATATTTAATATGTAGCTTCTTCTGGGGTATAACATTGATATTATGCATGTATATTCATTCAAATTATATAAAATTAATCTCTAAATATTTCATATCACCACCTCTTTATTTTACTGATTTTTGTCACCAAATTCTTCGGGTTAGCATAACTCTCAAACCATGCATGATAATTTCATCAAACTACATACATGCCAAGACCACATTGAGGTGGGGTGCAGTGTGCAAGAACCGTAACTCGTGCTTTCGTTTTCACAGAGTTGTTCCCTTTTGTAAAATAATTAATTTCCTTGTCCGGAGCATAACTCTCAAACCATGCATGATAATTTTATCAAACTTCATACACATCAAGACCACAAACCTAGTTGAGTATCAATTTGATGTTAATAAACAGATCACATTCCACTTGTGTCAGCCTGTTTAATTCATAATTCACCTTCATCATCACGATTCTGCTGTGAGGGGATTAGTATCGTCTGTAATGCTGAGAGGGCGAATTTAAAATGAAAGCAAAATTTCAAGCTAAATAAATAAAAGCAATAGACATACATGCTAGAACTGTAAAACTAATGTTATCTAGGGCAAATTTAAGATGGGTGAAAATTTTCAGGTATACAGTATGCGTTGCCATATTTGGGAGACAGGCAAGATATGTTGTTCTCTGTTATTCAACCTTGTATTTTTGTCTGTCCTTGACACTTTCTTTACTTCTTTGGACCCTAGTCAAGACATAGTAGAATTTGAATCTTTTTAAAAGATCAATGTATTTTATTATAGTCTGTTACATTTAATTTTTATTTTTTTTGCAGAATGTTACATATTATTCCTATCGCGGGAGATTTTCGGAGTCCACAAAAATGGTCACAGTACATAAAGGTAGTGTGGCGCCAAGAGGAAAACAAACATGGCAGAAAGAACTTCTTAGCATCCCAACAGCACCTCCGTCCCACTTACGAGGGTGCAAAATTATTGATGTACAGTACAGTATTGAGGTAAGCATGTCATGTTTTGCTGTCAATAATTTGGGGAAAGATTACCTGTCTACATGCAAATGGCCAGTGGCCTTTTCCCATGAAATAGCAGAGAGTAATTTAAGATTACAGAGCTCGCATTATACCAACATTTTGTGTAACAGGAGTATATAGCCACCAATTAATTTTGGCATTAATAGCGACAGTTGTCGCATCCCTAATATTAAAAGATGCTAAAAATTCAACCTCATCTCTTTATTATAATTCCTTTTATCACATAGCCTACATAAAATATCAATAGGGCTATGAAACTACAATAATGATATTCATGAGAATAAGGTGATTTAGGGTGATTTGAAGATGGGTGAATATGATTTCTCTCATTAAAGTCTGAAAATAAACAGGCGAAAATAACCTTGGGTGAAAATTTCCAAATGTACAGTAATCAGAAAGCGAAACACTGTAACATGTGTGAGATATTTTACAAATTTTATAGGTGTTTCTGCTTTATCAAAGATGACAGATTCTGTGATCATTGTAGATTACAGAGATATCGCAAGGAACTTTTGCTTCCGTGTTATTTACGTAGTTACTGCTACTTGTGATTCAGTGATTTTATGACTCAGTTCTAATGACCATTTTACAATATACATCTTGACTGGAAATCTATTTATAATATTGTATACCTGGAAAGTTTTCGTTTAATTTTCGTCTTTTCGAGGGCAAATTTAAATTGAAAGTGAAATTTTCAGCTAAATTGCAGAAGCATGGACACAAATGCCATACATGACACTATGTTATATTAGGGAGAATTTAAGATGGGGTTAGTATGATTTCTGTCATAAAGGGGCGAAAATAACCAGGGGTGAAATATCAGACTTGCCAACCCTCCCGTTTTTAATGGAACCTTCTGATTTTAACCCTCTCCTTCTGCCTATACCTTTTTAACTAGGATCCTTACATTTTTTGGAAATCCAGAATTTATAAAAAGTTTTGGCCCATTTTCGTTTTAGTACGTATATTAGTATCACCCTCAGGCTTGCACCCAGTCATTTGAGTGTTTGGAATGAACTATTGTTGTACCTAATGTCAAGCGTTTTTATTACCTGTTAACCGCTTTGTTTGAAAATTGGTTCCATTAGAAACAGAATGTGAGTGAAGAGCACATTAGTTGTGTCATGTCAACTAAGAAGAAAAACAGATGGATCAAATATTTTTATTGAAGTACATTGCAACTGAAACATTTAATTGCATAGTGAAAAATAAGAAAGGTGAGACATATCCATATTGCTCCTCATGGCGGGATAAATGATATTAAAATTTAAACGTGGCCTGAGTTAAACATAAAAATTAGCAACCGGTATTCAATCACATAGGACTATGGATTAATTTTGTACTTCAAGTAATGATTTGTCTGTATTAAGAGCTGAGTGTCTCTTTATCTCACATGTCATAGAGAAAAATATACCTCTCAATGCTACTGGAAAAATCAGCAATTTTTCAAGTCTATGTTTCCAGATTCAAAGATTACTGCTAAGTTTTAAGTATGCATGTGGATAGGCTGAATTTCTGTCCCGATTTTAAGCGATTTTTTTGAAAAAATAATGAGAAAAAAATCACTTAAAATCAGGGCAGAAATTTGGCCTAGCATGTAGCAGAACTAAAACAGGTGCTATTGTTAAAGATATGGCAACAGAAACTTCAAGATCAACTTGTGATTTGATGAAGTGTGGACCATTTAGTATATCAAGAGATGGATCTAATGACAGTGAAAACAAATTATACCTAGTAGTTTCAAGGGTTTTCAATCATGGGACAAAACATGGCGAAAAAAATTGCCGCTCCGCTCCGCTCGGCATTGCATTCCCTTTTTTTCACTTCAAAAGGTTGGCAAGTCTGAAATATCCAGGTATTCAGTAATGAAAAAAATTAATTTTCAGTTCGTTTATAATTTTGTTCTCAAATAATTAATTCAATTTATGTTTTAATTTTTCAGCTGTGTATCAAACCATCGGGATTTGGACGCAAAGTGAAATTGCCCGTTGATATAATAATTGGAACAGTCCCTTTACTTGACTCAAAACCCCATAAAACTTCATATCATCCACTTCCATCCATTGTTGGCGAGGATAAAATTCCATTTCCATTTTTTGAAAGTGTGTCGGACAAGTTGTATTTAACAGATATTTCATTACATCAAAACATGTTACCTACAGCTCCACCTTGGGAAGAAGATGACGACATCCCATGATGCAACTAGATACCAAATAACATGAAGGTGTGTTGAATTTATATGTATAATTTAAAAGCATCATTCATAAGAATGACATTGTTTATTGTGTTCACTTATATATAGTTGTTTTTAGTGTACACATTATAACATGTCTAAAAACATGGGTTTGTCTTACATACAGGTGTCCATTATACATAAGTGTGCCTTATATACAGGTATCCTTTATACATAGGTGTGCATTATATACAGGTGTCCTTTATTCATAGGTGTGCATTATATACAAGTGTCCTTTATTCATAGGTGTGCATTATATACAGGTCTCCTTTAAATATGTAGCCTACATAGGTGTGCCTTATATACAGGTGTCCTTTATACAAAGGTGTGCCTCATATACAGGTGTCCTTTATGTATGTAGCCTACATAGGTGTGCCTTATATACAGTTGTCCTTTTATGTAAAGGTGTGCCTTATATACAGGTGTCCTTTATATATAGGTGTGCCTTATATACAGGTGTCCTTTATAAATGTAGCCTACATACGTGTGCCTTATATACATGTGTCCTTTTATATAAAGGTGTGCCTTATATACAGGTGTCCTTTATATATAGGTGTGCCTTATATACAGGTTTCCTTTATAAATGTAGCCTACATACGTGTGCCTTATATACAGGTGTCCTTTTATATAAAGGTGTGCCTTATATACAGGTGTCCTTTTATATATAGGTGTGCCTTATATACATGTATAGGTGTCCTTTATACATAGGTGTACCTTATATACAGGTGTGCCTTATATACAGATATCCTTTATATATATAGCCTATATAGGTGTGCCTTACATACAGGTGCCCTTTATACATAGGTGTGCCTTAAATACAGGTATCCTTTATATATGTAGCATACATAGGTGTGCCTTATATACAGGTGTCCTTTATACATAGGTGTGCCTTATATACAGGTGCCCTTTATACATAGGTGTGCCTTAAATACAGGTATCCTTTATATATGTAGCATACATAGGTGTGCCTTATATACAGGTGTCCTTTATACATAGGTGTGCCTTATACAGGTGTCCTTTATATATGTAGTATTCAAAGTACACCGATAATGTACATCCCTCCTATAGGATTCCAGTATCAATAGGTATCTCGTAAATTTGTAAATGATAGGTACCTGTAAGTAAACTTTATATACAATAGTTCACTATATACAGGTGTAAATACAGGTAATATTTATATCTATTGATATATACATACAAAGCTTAATCTTTACTGATTTTTATGTTTGGCCATGTTAATACAAGGATTTAGAGATTGCACCTAAAATGTTCCCTTTGATAAATTGTCAGGTGGTAACGTCGTAAATTAAATTTCACATTAAGTTATGTTTTTGGTAATTACTTGATGGGCTGAACATAACTACATTAATTTGAAATAATGTAATAATAAATTTATTGGCATTTTTAGCATGGATTTACATAAACAACAAGCTTCACACACCATAGTTCTTTTTTACAGCCATGTTAGTGATGCTGTTTAGAATACAATGCAGTCTTAATGTAGAAATACAATACAATGCAGTCAATTCACTGTTTCTGTTAAAAGAAATCTGATAAAGTAAAAAAAAAAAGAATTTTTGTGGAAGAGTATTTTAAAATACATGTACTGTATTCCTGGAAATTTTCGCCCCAGGTTGTTTTTACCCATTCACAGCAGAAAATTGTTTTGGCTTCACCCTTCATTACCAGTTTCATGGAGGACAAGAATGTCTGTATTTCAGTTAGGGTGAAGAGTACGAAAATTGAATGGAGTGAAAATTACCAGGTATACAGTATGCCTTTTTTTAGCTGTAATAAATTAGGTATTTACCAATACAGTGAAACCTGCATATAGGGGCCACCCAAAGGACCCGAAAATATTGACCATTGTGTGCAGATGACCCTTATACACAGGTTCAATTTTAGTTGAAGTATGCAGTCAATGCAGTGGAAAAAACTGGCATTGTAAACAGGTAATCCTTATATAGAGGTGGCCACTATAACAGGTTTTATTATACTTCATTTATCCCTTAACACACAATTGGACTGACCTTTGTCATTGATTTATAGAAGGGTCCATTACTTATGAGGTGGTAATGGAGTTAAATGACAACTCTTGGCCACCAAGGCAATATGAAGTGTTAATCTTAAGTAGTAAATAATAACTATCTTGATAAGACTTTGGAACTGCAAGATCAAGCACTTTTAATGCTAAGTTCACATTGTACATGTACTTACTTAATGTTTCGAGCAATTTAAAAATTCAACAGTGACAATGTAAATTATTTTTCAGAGTTAATGGATACTTTTTGACATTGGATCATTCATCATTCATGGGAAGATGAAGGACAGATCTGCTGGAACAGAATCTATGAAAGTAATTGCTGCAATAAAGGAGTTTTATCCAATCCATGTACATAACATGATTCATTCATAATTCATTAAGCAATCATACAGCAATGAAAGGGAGACAATCCAATAATTATAAGCCATACTACTACGACAACAAAGGGAGACAATCGTTCAGTGACAAAACCATGCTGTTCAAGAATTCATTGTTTTGCATTCATGCATTGGTTACTTGTTGACAGATGTAAAAATTTTATCGGGATTCATAAGTTCACAGTTTTGTTTTCATCATTTTTTAAAATCATTCTTTAATTTTTATCTTTTATTTTTCAAGTGTCCATACAATATATGGTATGTATTTCGTAAGAATTGTAGAACTTCGTGCTCTACCAAATCACACTTAAGTCTTGCTCAGAAAAAAATTCTGATTGTCAGTATTAGGTACATGTAGTTACATTCATTCAACATCTAGTGTTTACTGGGTTTAGGAATGGACATTATCAATGCAATGATGTTTAAAATTACTAGGACGGCAGTTATTGTAGAAAGATCTATTGAAACTCATACTTTTATTGAGTAACTTTTGTTTGTTTCCTCACTTTGTCTCCAGGATGTAAACGCGGGCAATATCAACCCACAGTAATTATCCAAATTAACATTTGTACATGTATATAGATGTTGTGTTTGGTGATACACTAAGAGCTTTTTGTATCGGTGAAGTAGCTTTGCATAATTCTGTTGAGGGATATTTTGAAGTTGTATAACCTAGGTGAGATTATTGATACTAAATGTGTTCAGTATGTCTCCCAATTAATATGATTACACCAAGTTCCTTTTGTTTTAATTCCCAAAAATGTGATCAAATAGAAATGCCAAATTTGAGAGTAAAGTTGGAGAGATGAAGTATTATTCCATAAACTGTATACCAAGAAATTTTTGCTGCCATTTAATTTTTACAATTTTCTATCTCACATGAGAGGGCAAGTTAAAAGTGAAAGTGAAATTTTCAAGCTAAATAATTGAAGCAGACATACACACCATCCATTAGACTTTAGTGGTTTAGAGCCATTTTAAGTCTTGGTGAATATGTTCTCTGTCGTAAATGCACGAAAATCGACAGGAGCAAAAATGTCCAGGTATACAGTACATCGTTTGTATTGATTGAATCTTTTTTGTTTTTTGGTCACGTGAATTTCATGATATGTATAAGTTAGTCAGATGTGTAAACTTGAACCATATTTCTCTGCTGATAATGCCTCAACTATAACCTTCAAATGTTGGCTTTGTATCAGTTAGTCAGATGTGTAAACTTGAACCATATTTCTCTGCTGATAATGCCTCAACTATAATCTTCAAATGTTGGCTTTGTATTTAGCAAATATACTACAAATAGGTAACACTTACAGTTGATGCTGAAAAGAATTCATCTTTAACCTTTAAACTTAAAGAGACTAAGAATTCACCTTTGGTGTGTCCAGATGAAGTACATGATGTATTTGCAATTGAAAACACTTAAGATGTTATTGATGCTGAAAGTGATACAAACTTACTCCACCATGACTGTTAAATGTAACAGTTGGACGGTCATGTATCACAGCGTTTACTTTTTGTATTGTGGCACATTCAAGTTTCCATAGATATATAACTTGTAAACCACTTTAAGCTTGTATGTTTTTGTTAAAGGTTTGTTTATTATTAACTGGCTTGATTTAATTTTTCTAATGAAGTGATTTATCTTTGTATTTGAAAACTTGATTTCATAATTATAATCAATCAAGGGAGGTAACTGAGAATATGCCATCAAAAGCAACATAAAGTAAAATGATAATTTTGTTGTTCCTCAGTGTTTAATTATATGTACTTGAAATTTAACATGTATAATTTACATTTGTTTAATCCCTATCTGGCTACATACAAAATTTTATATTTCAAATGTACATGCAATCTATTGAAGCCATTTGTTATATATATCAGGGACAGATTCTCACATACACATCTGTATATAACATGAACTTGATCATGGTACCAAAGTCTATGAGATCGCAACCCTTTTATGCATTTCATACAAGTATGTTTCTTCATTATTTTTCTAAAAGATTTTGTTTGCTTGGGGTGTGTGGTTACTTTTGTGTTTTTGTTTTTTTGCATATGCTGTTTTATTTTTTTTGGGGGGGTGGGGGTGGGAGAGAGAATTTTTGTCTCAAGATCAAGAAGTGCTAATTTTCATGATATACAGGGTCTAGGGTTTATATATTTGTTAAAATTCATTATATTCCCCTAATAATTAGTCATACTACTAAGTATAGAGGTTATGTATACTGGGATATCATATTATTGTGGTAGTTTGTCTTAGATTGGCACATATCAATAGATTATTACAGAGAAACACCCCATCGTACAGACGTTCAGGTCTGCCAAGATAAAGAGGCACATGTGTGTTCTGTCAAAAACCAAAACAATACACGCTATTTTTGTAATATAAGGGGTGCAGAAGTAAAACGCGACTTATTGTATTACTGTAGCTCTAATTAATATTTGTGTTGCCAAAATCAAGTCTGTCACCCCTATTATGATTCAGTTTAGACTCGTTGTGTTTGTAGTAAACACTTGCCAATTGACCTTGATAGACATATAGATATACTGTGTAACTAAAACTAATTTCAGTGAATCTTTAACATTTGACCCTAAAAGAAAATTGACTGTACCTACCATGATAACATGGTATCATTGATGATATGAGAAGACAGTATACATGTAAAATCTTATTATATTCTGAGTTTGATACTCTTGATTTCTTTGAGTGTAATCTGACTTTCTGGATCACCACACTGTAGTTTTCTGAATTCATATCACCCCTCTCTGAAATTGATGACTTAGTAAACAAAGCAGGACTACTTTTACCATGGTAACAACCCCAAAAGTTACCATGATCAATGAACAAACTCCATATTTGTAAAGTTGACCTACTTCCCCCATAGCAACAGTGGCGGAAGTTACTAAGCTCTGTAAACAAATCCGTATTCTTTTGTGTGAAACATCCATATTTAGTAGTTTATTTTGGATGAATATCATATACAATAAATTTATCATTATAAGTCACTTGATCCTAAGAGCTGGATCACATCTTGTTGACAGGGGTAAATCTCCTATGATCTGATGGTCTGCCCCTGTCAATTCAATATGATCCGGCTCTTAGGAGTTAGGATTAAAATACTGTTATAATAATCTCTATTTATTAAATCATCAAGATAAAGGGAGATAATCCTAATCATCAAGATAAAGGGAGATAATCCTAATCATCAAGATAAAGGGAGATAATCCTAATCATCAAGATAAAGGGAGATAATCTTAATCATCAAGATAAAGGGAGATAATCCTAATCATTAAGATAAAGGGAGATTATCCCTCTCATTCCCATCTAACTACCACTTGATGTTCATGGCCAGGAAGAATCTCATTAGTAACTATAGAACTTGTATAAATCTTATCTAGAAAAATACAGATTTGTACCATTATCATGTAATGAGTGTCATTATCATGTAATGAGTGTCATTATTTTCATATACTTTAAAACAAAATAGTTACAAACTTCATTTTAAGCAGATTTTGTAGGTCAAACATCATTTATGTTTCAACCTCTGATTGGTGGGAGAACCCGATGTTAATACTGATTAATTGAAATAATGACCCTTACCATTCTTTGGTAGACACTGGATCAGCAAAGCATTGCACTGTACAGGTTCAGTTATCATTAGCAGGTGCTTGTTTTAGAGAGAATTTAAACCATTCACTCCTAAAGACACATTTGGACTGGTCCAAGTCAATGGTTTATAGAAGAGTCCATTGTTTTTCAGGGGTTGATGAGTTAATAGAGATTAGATTATTTGTCAAAAGATGGGAATAGATTAATAATATTCCTGACAAAGGCAGCGTTCTACAAAATCTTTGTCTATTGATGGAATTGGATCGTTAACTTTTAACAAATCATTTTTATAATATTCAGGATATATAAACTCAGTATTTCCAGTTTTATGTGCTCGATATATATATATTCATAATATATATATATGAATTAATATTACTCTTCTTTGGTTCATTAACTTCTGTTCATAAAATACAGTGAATACAGCAAAGCTTTCTGTATAGTGCTCCAAGAGTTTAAGATTCTTAAGACAGAAGAAGTGTGGTATGAGATGTTCATTGAAAATAAGATGTCTTTTTTAAATTGTTTCAAATTTTGTTACAATTAACACTGGCTTATTAAGTCTTCCGTTTTGTAAATGTTATATTACTTAAAATATGTTTTATTGTCAGAATACTTTGTCATAATTTTTTTTTTTGTGTTAATTATAAGTTTAGTTCACATTTAATTTTGACAAATTTTTCATATTTTATGAGTTTAATCTTAATTTAATTTTGTACTACAGTAGATTCAATTTTAATTTTGAATTAGATGAACTTTAATTTTGAACTAAAGCTATGTATGTAGATATGCTTTAACAAATGATATGACTGCTCTTCAGGGGTGTGTGAACGAGTTATAATGACTCAATTAAGTATAAATTAAGAAACTTTGGTAAAAAAAAACCAAGGTTTATGGTCACTGCTGCTAAAGTTTACATTTTCGTCTAAAATTAAGAGTTTCCATGGTAGATATGTTGATTTCAGGAATATACATGTGATATCTCTTTAAAGAAAAACTACTGCGGTAAATTGGTGCTTTCCTTAAATGTCTTTCATAGGTTAAAGGTCACATTGATTTATGATCACTGTGCAGACTAAAGTCAATACATCATTCAACTCAATGTCTTGTATATGTTGTGATTTTTTTTTTCAATTTTAAATTAATAACTCATCACCAAGAACAGGATCAGAAACACTGGTCTGTTGTACATTTATAAAAAATGATATGTAGTGGAATCTCATTATCTGGAAATTCAAGGAACCACCAATAGTTATTTCTAGATACCCGGAATTTAAGATAATCCAGAAATATTAATAAACATAATTATCTAAACTGGGACCGGCCGTTCAAATTTGAAATAACTGTAATTTGGACTCATCTGATTTGGACATAACCAGATTTCAATGTATATAGAACAAGTTTGTATAAGCTATCAGATTTCCTACACTACAATATTGATAAACTTAGCCCCAGATGTTTTGATGTGGTGATATGGATCACCTGGTGATGGATTATTTTTTACTGTAATTGAACAGAAAATACAATCATACTTGTCTATAGAGGATACACAAGGGAAGAGGCAAAAGTGACCATTATAGATATGTAGCCTTTATAAAAAGGTTTATTAGTTATAAGAGTAAAGCAAAGGAATTGCTTGAATGGCCTTTATTGGCAGGTGCCTGTTATAAAAAGGTGGCCTTTAATGCAACTTTGACTGTATACATGTATATCATTAGGATGCAGTTTTATGTTTCTAGTGGATTTCTTGTGATAACAGGCTTGATACAAGAGATTCTAAACAGGAACAGAAGACATGTAAATAGAATTCCCATCAATACGATAAAGATATAACCGGTTTCTATCTTGAATTCCTAGACTTAGTGATTACATCATAAGAATTCTTTTTTCCCATTTGATTTTAGTTTTCAAAGTATTCATATTCTGCATTCATATTAACTGCAGTTAAATTCTACCACATCATGATATATAGAAGACAAACACTTGAGCTGCCTAGGATTTGTATAAATATATTCAATTATGTCAGTTGCATTAGGGTTCAGTCAACTTGAAAAAGTCCATTTTATATGATTGCAAAATGTGAAATGGATGAATAACTAAATTTTGTCATCAAGTTGATTTGATAGTGTTTGTGTAAGATTTTGTATGTGTAAATGAAACATTTGTAACAATGATACAAAGAATGTACATTGTATATGTGATTGCATTATGTGTATTATTATATGTATTAAATACAGAACTGTCAGCTGTATTGTAAACATATGATTTGCAATAAATAAACTAAAACAAACTGTTTTCTTTGTTATTATTTTCCTGTTATTTTGTTATTATTTGGAAAATTATCTTTCAATGCTTTATTTACATTTTATTGGTGAAATAGATTTGGTCTGAGGTATGGACTAATGCCAATGAAGATTCTTTTATGTGCCACAGACCCAAGGCACTTTGTATACCAAACACTTGGTGAAAGAATAGTGATGAAGATTATGTGCCACAGGCTCTTGGCACTTTGTATACCAAGCACTTGGTTAAAGAATAGTGATGAAGATTATGTGCCACAGGCCCTAGGCACTTTGTATACCAAGCACTTGGTGAAAGAATAGTGATGAAGATTATGTGCCACAGGCCCAAGGCACTTTGTATACCAAACACTTGGTGAAAGAATAGTGATGAAGATTATGTGCCACAGGCCCAAGGCACTTTGTATACCAAACACTTGGTGAAAGAATAGTGATGAAGATTACATGTATGTGCCCTAGGCACTTTGTATACCAAGCACTTGGCAAAAGAAAAGTGACTCTTTTTATGAGTCTTAATTATGACTCAATTCTGGGAATTGAATCCGGGACCTGTTTCTGTCTACCACCACAAGTGGGCTTTGCGGATACAAAATTGATTATTTTAATATGGTTGTTGAGTTGTAGGTTGACGTAGGTCCAGGATCAGCAGACAGTCTGGGATTTGATTTAAAGTTTGAATATTTATCAAACTGCTTACCAGTATTTACCACAATTTTATAATTACAATTTTGTAGTAAGAATCAAATTAACGATGTTATATCATATAAGCAGAATTTTAGTGAGGATTCAATCTTGGCATTATTAGCAAGGATGATGATGAGACAGATAAAATTGAACATCTCTGACAATTCATTCCGTATTGGAGGTAAGCGTTATCATGTGGCTGAAACATTTATCTGTACTACAGTCTAACGCCAATTATCCGGATTTTTTGCTCGTAGGGACAAATGCCATGTCCCCCAATATTTTTACCAAGAGAAAAGTATGAACGTACATTTTGTAAATTCACTGATAAAAGTTTCACAAAATGCTTGTAAGTAATGAATTAGCATCAGAACACCAGTCATTCTGTTTATATTGCTTTAAATAATTGTGTTGTTTTAGCCTTTATAAGGAATCTGCAATACAAACAGCCGACATAAATAATTCAACATTGATGGTCGCAAGTGTTGTAACAAGTGTTCATAAAGAAGATTCAGTCATTAAAACTACAACTTCAAATACATTTCAAATAAATAAATATTTCTTACCAATATACAGTATCAGTTTCAATCTTTATTTTGTTTTCAAATTGATTAGTCCTGCAGGTAAACCAAAGCCAAGCAAGTGTTACTGACTGTCCACAAGTTGGCAAAGATCAAGGGGCGAGATACGGGAGGACAAGTGTAAATTATTTCACAATAATGACACTACCAAGTCATCTCTCACCTGCCTAACTTGTGTAAAATTGATATATGTCACATACCAAATTATGACATTGACGGGTAGAAACAATGATAGCTTTAACAAGCAATCTGATTATGATTAAAGAAATGTGCTACAGGTACCCCATGCTATGGAAATCTAGGTCAAGACTCAAGGAGTTTGTAACAGACCAAAGTGTCAGATTTCTTTAAATCACTGTGACTATTAGGACTTAAGATAATGTCAGTGAGCTAGCACTTATGTGATTTCCCCATTCCTATTAACGGGGGAATAAATGTAGGTGTAAAATTAATGACATGAAGTAGGCTACATGAGGATCTAGATCTACACGTGATTTCAGTCATGTAGTTTAAAAATATGAAATCATGGGTTTTTTTTTTTCATACATACATACATGTATGTTAGGTCTATATTTTACCAGCACAGGCTTTATAAATCACTGTTTTTCCTTTTACTCATCAACTACTTAAAATAACAACATGCCTGTGAAAACATCGATGTTTCTTCAGTGACATGTTCACGGAGAATGACCAGCATACACTTGTTAAATTTGGGATGTACGGACATACTTTAACCATATAATCAATCATCCGAACGACTGATTTTACGGACTTTTTTTGTGTCTCCCATTCAGTCCAGATGATCGACATTAAGACTGTATATATTGTTGTATAATATACAAATATAGTTAATATATACTGTTCTGACTAGTGCTCAGTTTTTTGTTTTGATTCATAAAATTATATACATGTACTAGTTTTAATGAAAAAAATTCTAAATTTCTGTTTTGCTAAAATTTCCACTAATACAGTACTATACATTATCTAATACTGTGTACTTTGGAAATGTTACAAAATAGATCCAATATCCGTACATGAGGATCCAGATCGTTCTAGGTCACATTCATAGTTGGAAATGTCAAATGTTGGAGAGAATCTAGACAACTATTTTTTCTTGTCTTAAACGAAATGGAAAATATTGTTCTAACTTGTGCTTGGATTATCTCATTTGTAGGGAAAGAAACCTTAGTAATCTCTAGATGATGACTTGAAAAATCGGAACTCATTTTGGGTCAACATGTTGAAATTCAATATCACAAAATTGACACTGTTACAGTTTAGTAAGAAATGGATATGTGCATTTTTACCGCAAGCATGAGGACAAACACTTAATGTATTATGATAGCTAGATTCTGAAGTATGTTTTCTAGACCATCATTAATACATTTACCCTTAAAAAAAACATTTGGAATGGTCCAAGTCATTGATTTACAGAAGAGACCATTATTTATCAGGGGTTGATAAGTTTAAAAAAAATATTTTTTTGATTTGCTTCAATCAGTATTTTCAGAAGTGAGTTGTTTGGTAGGCAAATATTTTTTCAATTTTCTTTTTAATTTTGATACATAAATTGTACAAAATTTGTAATTTCCTTTTTGAATGAAAAAAGTGAGCAAAACATCTTTTAAACTTGAGGGTTTGGACTTTTAAGGTTGGTCTGTCAAAGCACATCAAAACAAACCTTTTTTTTTCTTTTTTGGCCTAACCCATAGGTTTAGAACTTAAAGGTATGCAAACTTTAACGGGGTACAAGTAAACTCAATCAAAGACTATGATATCCAAATCAAATAATGATAACATTACAAAAATTCTGTATTAAAAAATAAATTATTTATTGACAATATATTACTACAAGTACTGAATATGCATGCTACAAACTCTTGTGCTTGGCTGTATTCAACTTCCACTAAATTCCAAATGTAATGTATTTTTAGTATACATTTATATAGTGGTAAGTGCTACACGCACTTATACATGGCTGTCTTTCAACTTGCCTGACAGATCATATGTAATACATTTAAGTACCAGATGTATGCTACAAGCACATGTTTACATTTTAGTACCAGATGTATGCTACAAGCACATGTTGTAATGTATCTACAAGCACATGTTTACATTTAAGTACCAGATGTATGCTAAAGCACATGTTTACATTTTAGTACCAGATGTATGCTACAAGCACATGTTTACATTTAATATGTACCAGGTGTATGCTACAAGCACATGTTTACATTTAAGTACCAGATGTATGCTACAAGCACATGTTTACATTTTAGTACCAGATGTATGCTACAAGCACATGTTTACATTTAATATGTACCAGGTGTATGCTACAAGCACATGTTTACATTTAAGTACCAGATGTATGCTACAAGCACATGTTTACATTTAATATGTACCAGGTGTATGTACCACAAGCACATGTTTACATTTAAGTACCAGATGTAACCCAAGCAGTTTACATTTAAGTACCAGGTGTATGTACTACAAGCACATGTTTACATTTAAGTACCAGGTGTATGTACTACAAGCACATGTTTACATTTAAGTACCAGGTGTATGTACTACAAGCACATGTTTACATTTAATATGTACCAGGTGTATGTACCACAAGCACATGTTTACATTTAAGTACCAGGTGTATGTACTACAAGTACAAACATTTAATATGTACCAACATGTACACAAGCACATGTTTACATTTAAGTACCAAATATGTAACAAGCACATGTTTACATTTAATTGACAATATGTATGTACTACAAGCAATGTTTACATTTAAGTACCAGAATGTATACAAGCACATGTTTACATTTAAGTACCAGGTGTATGCTACAAGCACATGTTTACATTTAAGTACCAGGTGTATGCTACAAGCACATGTTTACATTTAAGTACCAGGTGTATGCTACAAGCACATGTTTACATTTAAGTACCAGGTGTATGTACTACAAGTACATGTTTACATTTAATAAGTACCAGGTGTATGTACTACAAGCACATGTTTACATTTAAGTACCAGATGTATGTACTACAAGCACATGTTTACATTTAAGTACCAGGTGTATGTACCACAAGTACATGTTTACATTTAATAAGTACCAGGTGTATGTACCACAAGCACATGTTTACATTTAAGTACTGGATGTATATACTACAAGCACATGTTTACATTTAATAAGTACCAGATGTATGTACTACAAGTACATGTTTACATTTAATAAGTACCAGATGTATATACTACAAGCACATGTTTACATTTAATAAGTACCAGATGTATGTACTACAAGTACATGTTTACATTTAATAAGTACCAGGTGTATGTACTACAAGCACATGTACCAGGTGTATGTACTACAAGTACATGTTTTACATTTAATAAGTACCAGGTGTATGTACTACAAGCACATGTTTACATTTAATATGTACCAGGTGTATGTACCACAAGCACATGTTTACATTTAAGTACCAGGTGTATGTACTACAAGCACATGTTTACATTTAATATGTACCAGGTGTATGTACCACAAGCACATGTTTACATTTAATATGTACCAGGTGTATGTACTACAAGCACATGTTTACATTTAAGTACCAGATGTATGTACTACAAGCACATGTTTACATTTAATATGTACCAGATGTATGTACTACAAGCACATGTTTACATTTAAGTACCAGATGTATGTACTACAAGCACATGTTTACATTTAAGTACCAGGTGTATGCTACAAGCACATGTTTACATTTAAGTACTGGATGTATATACTACAAGCACATGTTTACATTTAATAAGTACCAGATGTATGTACTACAAGTACATGTTTACATTTAATAAGTACCAGATGTATTATACTACAAGCACATGTTTACATTTAATAAGTACCAGATGTATGTACTACAAGTACATGTTTACATTTAATAAGTACCAGGTGTATGTACTACAAGCACATGTTTACATTTAAGTACCAGGTGTATGTACTACAAGTACATGTTTACATTTAATAAGTACCAGGTGTATGTACTACAAGCACATGTTTACATTTAAGTACCAGATGTATGTACTACAAGTACATGTTTACATTTAAGTACCAGGTGTATGTACTACAAGTACATGTTTACATTTAATAAGTACCAGGTGTATGTACTACAAGCACATGTTTACATTTAATAAGTACCAGGTGTATGTACTACAAGCACATGTTTACATTTAAGTACCAGGTGTATGTACTACAAGCACATGTTTACATTTAAGTACCAGGTGTATGTACTACAAGCACATGTTTACATTTAAGTACTGGATGTATATACTACAAGTACATGTTTACATTTAAGTACTGGATGTATATACTACAAGCACATGTTTACATTTAAGTACTGGATGTATATACTACAAGTACATGTTTACATTTAATAAGTACCAGGTGTATGTACTACAAGCACATGTTTACATTTAATAAGTACCAGGTGTATGTACTACAAGCACATGTTTACATTTAATAAGTACCAGGTGTATGTACTACAAGCACATGTTTACATTTAATAAGTACCAGGTGTATGTACTACAAGTACATGTTTACATTTAAGTACTGGATGTATATACTACAAGTACATGTTTACATTTAAGTACTGGATGTATATACTACAAGCACATGTTTACATTTAAGTACTGGATGTATATACTACAAGTACATGTTTACATTTAATAAGTACCAGGTGTATGTACTACAAGCACATGTTTACATTTAAGTACCAGGTGTATGTACTACAAGCACATGTAATACATTTAAGTACTGGATGTATGTAACATGTGTAATACATTTACATACTGGGTGTGTGCTACAAGCACATGTTATACATTTCAGTACCAGATGTGTGCTAGAAGCACATGTAATACATTCAAGTACTGGCACATAAAGATTTCCATTGCCAGATCTGTGTGCTTGTATTCAGGTAGCACTATCACATTTATCACAGTTTCTTCACTTTCTTTATTACGAAGCCCCATAATGTCACTGTCCATCCTCAGATTCCGAGCTTGATATATCATCCTTCAGTACAGCTGATGTGAGAGATTTCAAGTCTTCTAACACTGCTGTGATTGGTTCATCTGTAAAAATAAAAAGTTGAAGTCAATTGTTACCAGAATATAGTGAAAAATAAATGGCTTAGCCATTTACACAGAATTCTTATCTCCATTTAATGACAAAATTCCTATTCTAATAGACCTCATTCATATTGGCTATAAATGAAGTTCATACGACGTCACAAAATGAAGTAGCTTCATTACGTCACACCAAGATGTATTTTATTCAAAACTCTATACTTTACTGTTCTACCTTGAACTTCACTGTTCCATTATAATGAGACTGATCATGTATAAGGTAAGATATTCAATTCCATTGTTTATTTTTTCAATTTGAAAATTATGATATGTATTATGGGCGCCATTCTATTTATCTGTCAACAAAAATTGGTAAATACACATCAAATCATTGCTGATCACATCTTTACATTTACACCCCTATGCATCTAAATGGTATGGTCTTTTCTATCATCTTAGACCAGTCTATTATTGTCTGTAGTGTTTAAAATGACATCATTAAGCTTCTTTAACTTGGTACATATGGGTACTTGACGTTTAAATTCAAGGACTTTTTCTCAAATAGTCAATTTCAAATACATTCCAATACATCAGCTTTTCATGGTCTGTATGAACCATGTTTAAAAAAATTTATTTAATCAATTAAAGTACTGTCACATACCTACAGTATCATCTTCAAAGTGAACTCTGGGGGATGTTTTCAGGTCACCAGGATCAGATAAAACCTGGAGTGGATCTACACTAACATCATCTTCACTGAGTTGTAATGGCTCTCCTCTCTCAGCTCGAACTTTACCTAGCAGACCCTCTTGTCTCAATGTGGCCTACAACAAAGATGTCAGCGATTTTGTCATATATAATATCAGTATACTCAGAGAATGATTTAAATTGTATTACAATTATAAATGAGACTCATCGGTGTTATTCTACAGGCCAATAATATATATTATTATACTTCATTAATAAAACACAGTCAGGTATTGGTTGGGAGCCCTCATGTGTCGGGGAGACTACACTTCATGTCTCCCTCGTGTGTGTCATGTCGATCCGATGCGAAAGTCCTTGAAGCTAATTCAACAAAGGTGTCGTTCATGGTATGTAACTCTCTGAATTGTGGCTTTGCCCTCAGGAAATATGACTTGCCTTGGGTAAATAAATCCTCATGTCTCCTTACAATCAGGGCAATAAATGTATGATAACCAATCCCGACTAATGATATATGAGAACCAATGAAACTCATTTGCGTTTGTACTCTAGTGGCCAATGATACAGAAGAGCCCATGAAACTCATATGGGTTACTCTAATGGCCCATAATATATATAACATTTGTATTACTTTACTGGCCAATGATATATGTGAACCAATGAAACTCATTTGTGTTATTGTATTGGCTAATGGTATAGAAGAACCAATGAATTTGCATTTCTTCACTATGTTAGTATACTAACCAATGACATAGAGGAATCAATGAATCTGGATATCGTACTACTATAGATCTGGCTATTTTTGCCCCTTTTTATTTTCGCCCCTGATTATTTTCACCCCGATTATTTTCGCCCCTTGACATTTTCACCCCTCATTATTTTCGCCTTTTTACAACAGAAAATATATTCACAATGTCTTAGATTTTCCCTTATTCCCCATAATTACATGTACTTCATGTATCTCCATGCTTTAATCATTTAGTTTAAAACTTTTGCCAAAATAGCCCATGGTAAAGAAACTTTGATGAAACATTTCACTACATTATTCTGTAAAACAATGGTAAACATGATATGAACATCACTGTGTTATTAGCCAATCACATGCTAGAACCAATAAATATTCATTATGTTATTCAATAGACCCATTCTTTTATTTGATTTCTAATTCTACAACAACTGTACTGGGTGTCTGACCAGGTGAGCTTAATCTGTCAGAAGTACAGAAATATGATGAATGCTGTAATACAATTATTTACCATCATCAGATTCCTTTCTTTTTCTATGGACCTAAGTTGTTCCTGTAGTGATGTTAATTGTCTGACATAATGATTTTCCACTGTCATTAGATGTTCCGAGGCTCGCTCCTTATCTCGTGCTGCCTGTCTCTCCAGCTGCCGCAGTGACACAACTGCAACAATAAGTCATGTATATACACATATCTCCAGATAAAACAAATATGTAGCCTATACCAATATAACAAACAAAGTTTCATATTCATTACTCCTTTAAATCTTCAAGAGGGTGTTGGTGTATTTGACATGCAACACTCCACCTACATAAGGTATATAACTGCACCCAATTTTGTATGTGACACTATACATGTATTTATCTAAGATGTATATTTGCATCAAATATGGGGCTTAGATGAAGAAATGGCTTAGATAAGGGCTAGACAATAAAATCAACAAAGGGAAATAACTCTTAAACAATGGCAATAGATGTGCAAAACTTGACTTCTTAATTCAAATATAGGTATAACGAGGTAAATTGGCACATGATTACAAATACAAAGTGACCAATTTTTATAATATCAGAGGTAAAAGGTTAATTTCAGCAAGTTCCAGTACAAAAGATAGAAAATATGATAAACTGAAGCAGAATACATGATGATGAACACCAATGTATTATGTACATTAGTATACCTGCTTTTGTGTGTTCCCTTTTAGCATCACTCAGTTTTCTGTCATATTCTGCGATCTGCTCTACAAACTGAGCCTCTATAACAGTTTTCTGTTCTTCTATAACTGAAAACATTTAAATAGGCTTTAAAGACCTTGATTTCATTCACACACACTCTCTCTCTCTCTCTCTCTCTCTCACACACACACACACACACACACACCCCCCCCAATACTCCAACACACAAAAACTCTCACACACACAAACACCGGGTCTCTTCTCAAGTACATTGTAACAGGGTTCTCTCTGACTGCCACCATATACCGTATATACTCGCTTATAAGTTAAAATTCTTACTATAAAAAAGTAGTCAAAATGTTTGGAGGTTGACTTATAAGTGGGTGAATTGAAAACAAAAGTTTGCCTTTGAATATACTTTAGAGGAATAACTCTTCTTGATATATATATATATATATATATATATATATATATATATATATATATATATATATATATATATATATATATATATATATATATATATATATATATATATATATATATATACTTCAATCTGGGATGTATCTTTTTATCAACTTATGTAATTAACATCAGAGCACACAGGAGTGTGTTTATCTGTAAAGCCAATTCTTCACTAACTTCAAAAGTGTCGCTATTGTTTTCCTACTGAACAATAATGACATGTATACTGCCAATCACCTCTCACACAAAAACTACGGATTTGTTTCAATGGGAGTGCTCTATTTTAATCAAGGTTAACGTTTTAATTACTTCAATCAGCTGATAATTGGTAAATTGATTGAGAAGAATAAGGGAGAAGTACCTGAATTTTAAGCATTCTGAAATCATTGCAAATCTAAACATAGTTTACAGCACAGCCTCAGGGCTTGTAACTTCACTTCACAGCAGGGTGCTTTGATAAAGACGATAAGGGAACTTGTCAAAAAAAATTATTCCAGGAAATTCTAGAAGATGAATTCAACCTGACATACAAATATAGTACATGTTATTAAAAAATTTTGTGTTTTGAAACTTCATTCCACCTAGCCATATTTCAAACTCAAGAAACGGTGCCATATCCAATTAAAAGTATTTTCTCAGACTGAATACATGTTTCAAAGTGAGAGCTTCTTTTAACTTACAATGTCAGCTTTAAACAGTTATTTTTCATAGTGTGTTCCATGTATTTAGGGACTGATTCAAAACATATTTTTTACATTAGAAGCTCAGCGTCACTATGAAATAATTAGTTGTCACTAGATGATGTGCATTGTGTATACACAAAAATAATCAAGCCTCCACTTATAAGCGGGTCAAAGCTAAGTCCATCAAATTCTAGAGTTAAAAAAGGGGGTCGACTTACATGCGAGATCGACTTACAAGCGAGTATATACAGCAACTGATAAAATGTTGATTGTGGCGTAAAACACTATTCAAAATTCAAAAATTCAAATTCAAAAACTTGGTTTTGATACGTATGATTACACAAAACTCAAAATATGTTGTTAACTTGCTAACTGGTGAAAGTGATAACTGAAGTATCTCACTTATCAATTTATTATCATGTAAAATTTACCTTGATCTACATTAACTTGCTGTTTACCAAATTCTGTCTTAATTTGTTCTATCTCTTCGTTAGCTTCATCTAAATCATTCTGAAGTCTCTCTACCTCTTCTTCAAGTCCAAGACATATCTGTAATATAAACGTAACATAAAGGAAATAGCCCAAAGACAGATATTATATAGAGATCACTGGCTTCCATGGATCATGAGCATCATGCTTTAGACCATGATGTCTGTCACTTCTACTCAGTATGTATTTGAGTCCCGATGGACCCCAAGCTGATTTTGTGAGATAGTTTGCCAGTTAACTCACTAAAGATCGTTAGCCTCTCTTCCATCATTAAAACTGGGCAACCACCATATGATTATAATTGTAAAAATTAATAAGAATAAACCCGAAATGCAGTTATAAAAGAAAAAGCAGAAGAAAATCAGAACTCAGGCTGAAATGTTCAAAACTGCTAGAAATCGTATTCATTATGCAGCACTGTGTTTTCTTTAGGCTTGGATACACAATAAGCCATATAAATGAATCTTTGCAGTGTTTTGGGGAAACCTTAACCAGACATTAGCTTAACCCAACATTAGTACAACACGTCATTAGTACAACCCAATATTTGCACAACCAACCGTTAAGTTTAACCCCACATTAGTACAACATGTCATTAGTACAACCCAATATTTACACAACCAGACATTAGGGGTACTTATCATTTACAACTGATAGACTGGCCAATGCTCCAGAAGTTGAACAAAAAGTTGACAGACAAGTTGCAAAATATTTACATCATAAATAAAAGATGAATTTTTTATTCTAAAAATTCAGTATTTTTTGTTTCTGATCAGTTCTAGAGCCATCAATTGAAAACATTGTTTCTTGTGAAAATCAAAGTTGTAAATTCAGTTTTTTGGCCATGTCTGTAATGATAATACTGTTTAATCATGGGAAGAAACCCAACTCAGACCAGGTGTCAGTGTGTCTGTGGTCAGACACCTTACCATTCAAGAACTAAATGGTACGTGCCCTAGTTTAACCTGATATTAGTATATCCCGATATTATATATCCCGGCATTAGTAAGGTAAATACCGCTGACCTGTGACTTTTCCTGCAATGACAACTCCAAGTCTTCCAATGTTCTACGTAAACTGTTGTTATCTTCCTGACCTGTTTAGAAATATTTAAAATATAAACAAATAAACTGCTATACAGTATATTCCGCTATTAGATAAAAGTGAAAGGAATTGTTATTGTAGTCAAAATATAGTTTGTTCCAGGAAACTTAAGTGTATCATGTTTTCAATCTTTGTCATTATATGGATTTGCTTGTTACGGAAGCCTATAACTGTCACTGTGTAGGCTTCCATAGTTTGTTTGGTGTTTTATGCCACACGCAACATTTTTTTGTTATATGGTGGCAGCCAGTTTTTATTGGTGGAGGAGAGAACTTGGTTACAATGTACCCAGAAAGAGACCACCACCTACCACAAGTATACTGGCAAACTCTCTCACAGTTTCAGCTTAAGTTTCAGCAGGGCTCCAGAGACTCTATGGTTTTAAGTATGATGCTATAACCATAGCAACAGAAGCGTTCTGTCATCTATATAGATTTGAGAGGATGAAAGTGGTAATTGTAACCTGGAAAAATATACACTGTCATCTGAGCTGAACAGAGATCAGTTTCACTACCACTCTTTCAGGAACGTTACATTTATTATATTAAACCAATTCTCTATATTGAGGAAGATATTTTTCATCTTATAAATAATCAAAAATATTATAACATCCGTGAAGATATTATGTCAATTTGATCACACTTATTTTGATGGACATTCAAACGTTCCGGTGATCTCAAAAGAGGTTAACCTCTTTACCGTATAGTAAAGAAAAGGAACAGTATGTGTTTTCATTTCTGAGCATGTGTTGTTGTTTTTTTGTATCAACTTGCTCAACAATATCACCCTAGGAATATTGATTCAGTTGAAAATATTCAATGTTTATTGACCAATAAAATTGTAAAAGATTCAGACAATTAGTAACATCAATACGAAGGTCTCATTAACACATTACTTACATTTGATTGTCGCAGCCTCTAATCTCTGGTTCCAAGTCTCTGAATCTTCCTTCAGCTGTTTTGTTAATCTGTCTCTTTCCTTTGTAACCATCTCTAATTCAGCAGCAATGTGAGTCATGCTGTACATATACACAAGTCCATATTTAAATGTTGAAATATAAAAACATATACCGATATTGTAACTAGTATTGTATGATTGCATAGTCATTCCAGTGCACTACATAATTGAATGATGTTAGCACAGTTTGATCAGTGCACTATATAATTGTATGATGTAAGCGCGATCAGACCAGTGCACTACATAATTGTATGATGTTGACGTTCAGACCAGTTCACTAGATAATTGTACAATGTATGACATTAGCATAGATAGACCAGTAATGATAGCATGATGTTAGCGTGGTCAGACCAATGGCGTGTGTACTACATAATAGTATGATGTTAGCGCGGTCAGACCAATGGCGTGTGTACTACATAATAGCATGATGTTAGCGTGGTCAGACCAGTGCACTAGATAATTGTATGATGTTAGCACAGTCAGACCAGTGGTGAGTGCACTAGATAATAGTATGATGTTAGCGCAGTCAGACCAGTGAACTAGATAATTGTAAAATGTATGATGTTAGCACAGATAGACCAGTGCACTAGATAACTATATGATGTTAGTGCAGTCAGACCATTGGCAAATGCACTACATAATAGTATGATGTTAGCGCAGTCAGACCAGTGAACTAGATAATTGTATGATGTTAGTGCAGTCAGACCAGTGGCAAATGCACTACATAATAGTATGATGTTATTGTGGTCAGACCAGTGCACAAGACAATTGTATGAAGCAAGCACGGACAGGCCGGTGCACTAGACAATTGTATGATGTAAGCGCGGTCAAACCAGTGCACTAGATAATTGTATGATGTTAGCGCGATCAGACCAGTGGGGAGTGCACTAGATAATAGTATGATGTTAGTACAGTCAGACCAGTGCACTAGATAACTGAATAATGTTAGCACGGACAGACCAGTGCACTAGATAATAGTATGATGTTAGCACGGACAGACCAGTGCACTAGATAACTGAATGATGTTATTGTGGTCAGACCAGTGCACTATATAATTAAATGTGATAACCGCAGTAACCTTTTTTGTGTCACTGATTGTCTTATTTTTGTCTCATAGAACGGCGTTAACAACCTTTATATGTGTATTTAAAACTAAGTATTTCTTCTAGAAACAAGGTGAGACCTTAAGAAATTAAGGAATTTTGGAGGTAAATTATGGATACGGTATGTTATTTGATTTTACAAATTAACAAAAAGTGTATGTTTTCAGAAAACCCTGCCCTTCAAACTTTCTAGCTGAAACAGTGCCACATGAACAGAATTACAAGTACAGACATAAAATACCTATTAAATGTAACACTATCAGTATATTGTAGATTTTTCTCTGTCTCTTTGGTTTTGCTCCTGTCATCTAAACTTAGATGTGACATGGCATTCTTCCTTGCAAATAAACCTAAAAACAGAAATAAAACACATGACGAACATGTGATGTAGTCACATATGAAATGTCAAAATAGAGAACCAAAATTCAATGTGTTTTAAACAAGTCAAGGTATGTTATAATTCAATACACTTAACTTGGTGGGGTAGAGTAACCATTTAATTATCATACGATTATTATACCATTGTACAAAGATATTCACATTCTAACTATGGTAACCATTTAATTATCATACCATTATTATACCATTGTACAAAGATATTCACATTCTCACTATGGTAACCATTTAATTATCATACGATTATAATACCATTGTACAAAGATATTCACATTCTCACTATGGTAATACAGAAGTCAACAATAAGGTCATGTAGTCTTAAAGGGGCATTGACTGTGTTTTTGCTTAAAAATATTGTTTCTTTTTTAACTAATTAGATTGATATACAATAAGAAAAAAAAAGATATGTAACCAGAAAGAGACCACCAGCACAGGAAAACAGTGTGAAAGATTAAGTAACCCTTTGTGTTGATCAACTTCTACCCTATGTTAATCCATTCAGAATATAAATCACAATAATTTTACCTTGTAAAACTTCCATTCTGCTACTTGCAAAACTGATTCTTTGCCCATATGCTTTGAGTGATCCCAATATGGATTGTAATACATCAAAGTTACTCTGAAATCCAGCACCAATGCTAAAGAAAGAAATTTTGACTTTTTTCACAAATATTTATGTAGTATACATGAATATACTTAAAAAATGAAATCTTAGACTATAAGTAAATGTGAACTTTGAAATATTGTTGACATCCGACAGGTGCTTGTTCTGATTACTGTAAATTGCTTATATTTCATGTATGTTTCCCATTCTTGCCTTTTCAAACATATTTGTGAATTATAAAATTCATGATTTTAAAACTCCACAAGTCTTTGGTGTTATGTGCTTCAAGCAGATATTGCGAATCTGTATGTTAACAGAGGCATACCTGTTCCTGGTATTAATAAATAGATTGTAAACTTACAGAGCACAGGTGTGAATACTAGTTTGTAAGGAACACTTCCATACTTGTATAGTAATGCTATTCATTCCCATAGTTATGATATTTATCCCATAGTTATGATATTTATCCCATAGTTATGATATTCATCCTGTAGTTAAATTAACCCCATAGTTATATTTATCCCAGACTTATGATATTTATCTTGTAGTTATAATTTTGTAGTAATGATATATCTTGTAATTATGGTATTACCCCACAGTTATCATATTTATCCCATAGTTATAATAGTTATCCTGTAATCATGATATTTACCCCATAGTTATGATATTTATCCCATACTTATGATATCTATCATGTAATGATATTTACCCCAAAATTATGATATTTATCCCAGATTGTTGATATTTATCCCATAGTTATATTTATCATGTAATTATGATATTTGCCCTGTAGTTATGATATTTATCCCATAGATATATTTATCCTGTAGTTATGATATTTATCCTGTAGTTATGATATTTATACCAAATTTATATTTATCCCATAGTTATATTTATCCTGTAATTATGATATTTACCCTTTAGTTATGATATTTATCCCATAGATATATTTATCCTGTAGTTATGATATTTATCCTGTAGTTATGATATTTATCCCATAGATATATTTATCCTGTAGTTATGATATTTATCCTGTAGTTATGATATTTATCCTGTAGTTAAAGAGCACCCTGAATGAAAAATGAAAAAAAAATTTGCATTTATAGAACTTCACATTCTCAGAACAACGTAGAAAACCCAAATAAAATAAGTAGGCGCATTCTCGAGATATTTACCCTAAAGTGAGCAATTTTACCTGCTTTCATAAAACTAATTAAGTATTCAGTCCATCTCCAGTACGCTGGATAGTTACACTGAGAGGTCACAGAAAAGGCTTAGAATGACTACTGTCATGGCAGGCATCAAAAAGTGGATGGAAAAGCGAGTCATAATCATCGCTGTCAAAATCACAAAATTTATCAAAAAAATTATTATTTTGTCTCTATAAAAATATATGAGATCAATTTTTTCAAATGCAATCTTATAATGAACATGATTTTCACTTTTTCAATGTGTTACATTTACCAACAAGGGACTTACTTACTTACAGATTTAGAATATCACGCTTTAAGTCATCTTCCAGTACATTGCCATATCATGTAACTGCCCCAGGATACTCAGCGGTAGGTTTTTCGTCAGAGACAACTTAATCTCTCCCGAATGTGTATAAAGCTACATACAATTTTTTTATGTCTGAATGGATATCTAAGAAGTCGATATTTTATCATTTATGTGCAGCGATAAATTAATAAAAAGATAGAAAGACCAGGGATTGGGTTTTCCACGTTGTTCTTAGAATGATGAGTTCTATAAATACCAAAATTTTTTTTTTACTCAGGGTGCTCTTTAAGATTTGAACTATAATACTATTATATATCAGCTGCCAAATACATCATTGCTGTATAATGTGCGTGACGAATATCAAACATGCAATTTTGTTCTTAATGCACTACTTCTTATTGACCTTGGATGTGACCTTTTTTAGATCATCGGTATATATCTATCTTTTAAGCACTTTCATCTATCTATTTTATTGATGTATACCCCACTCTCAGAAATTTATTTCAGCTTGTTTTCTAATGATGTAAACCTGAACACGATCACCCCAAACATACATCTTAACTTACATATAGAGGTTGACTTGAACTTGAGTAACTTTAACTTACAGCATTACTTATTTACCTGTAGAGCTAAATACTAGTTTAATCCTTTATATAACCTTTATATTGTTATGATATCATGATTACGGCTCAATGCTTTCAAGCGTATACAATAGTTTGCCACTACTTGACTCAAATTTCATGTATGTCTTCATTCACTAAAATCAACTTGTTGGTTCTTGTATAAAATAGTATTCATGGAAAAGATTAAGTACTGATGCCACAAATTCAAAACATTTCAGCATATTATACAGAGACATATTCTGCGTCAGCTGGGATTCGAACCAAGGACCCCTGGTTTACCAGTCTGGTGCTGTACCAATTGAGTTAAAGAGGAAACCCCACAAGCTCAAGCTAGTAGGAACAAGCTAGTAGGAACACCATATAACTAATCCTGCCACATTATCCCTCTCTATGGAGAGAGTCTCCCGACTGTCTTTAGAGGTAGCTATCATCTGTGGGGCGATTCAAAGATAATCACTTTCACACTACCAGGAAAAGCCAAGGTCTCAATTTACCAGTCTGGTGCTCTACTGATCAAGCTATTAAAGAGAAAATCCCACTAGCTCAAGCTAGTAGGAACACCATATAATTAAACCCGGCACATTTAGTCGCAAAATGCTTAAAATATTTTGATCAAATACTATTGATACAAGAAGAACACTTACTTTTCTGTAAACTGTTGTAACATCTGAATTGTCTCTCTGTCTTCTTTGAGGTTGTCATCAAGATTTAATGCTATCTGCTGAGCTTGTACCAATTCATACTGTAATTTCTGTCACAAAAACAAACAAAGAGTGATCAAAGAGTACACAGCTCACCTCACAACAAAATAGTATATCTCCTCAATTAACTTATCAACCCCTGTAAAATAATGGACTCTTCTGTAAATCAATGACCTAGACCAGTCCAAATAAGGCTTTAAAGGTGAATGAGTTAACCCAACCTCATCTTCTTAACCACAGGATTGAAAATAGTTTAAGTTCAAAACAAGGTCATTATTGAAAACAATACATCCAACATGTGATACACAGCATACACTAAGAATCCTGACATATGTACCATGTAAGTTATGATAATGTAAGAACGATATAAGCAGGAAACCCAACCCAAAACAATGAATCTCCTCAACCAGATAGGATAAGTCCCCCTCCATCCCCATTTACTTTGTATAAGTGAGTCAAAAAGTACTTTAGCTACAATTACAAAATCTAAAAAACAAACAACTTAAGAAATTCTACAGTTATGCTTCACCAGAGATAAATTTAGAACAATAGGCTAAGCATTGTCAATGATACACAAAAAATGATCCAATCATTACATTAATGCACACAAAAATAACATACAGTGAACCTGTCTGGAAAGACAACTATCATAAAAAACCACCTGTCTTGTGAGAACCACATTCCAAAAACCATCCAGGCAAGAAATAATTCACATAAACCTCTTTTAAGAGACCACCTTATTTCTGTGAGCTTGTTTTGAGAGAACAATTAAGATAGGTTATACTGTAATACCACAGAGACATAATATAGTCACACAGAGACATAACATAGTCACACGGAGACAAAACATAGTCACATGGAGACACAACATAGTCACACGGAGACATAATATAGTCACACAGAGACATAATATAGTCACATGGAGACATAATATAGTCACACAGACACATAACATAGTCACACGGAGACAAAACATAGTCACATGGAGACACAACATAGTCACATGGAGACATAATATAGTCACACGGAGACATAATATAGTCACATGGAGACATAACATAGTCACAATGAGATATAATATAGTCACTCAAAGACATAACATAATCACACAGAGACATAACATAGTCACACAGAGACATAACATAGTCACACAGAGATATAATATAGTCACACAGAGACATAACATAGTCACACAGAGACAAAACATAGTCACACGGAGACACAACATAGTAACACGGAGACATAATATAGTCACACAGAGACATAACATAGTCACACAGACATAACATAGTCACATGGAGACATAACATAGTCACACAGAGACATAATATAGTCACACGGAGACAAAACAGTCACACGGAGACACAACATAGTAACACAGACATAATATAGTCACACAGAGACATAACATAGTCACACGGAGACAACATAGTCACACAGAGACAAAACAGTCACACAGAGACATAACATAGTCACACGGAGACATAACAAAGTCACACGGAGACATAACATAGTCACATGGAGACACACAGAGACATAACATAGTCACACAGAGACTGAATAAACATTTCCTGCAAGCCATCTATAAATGCAGGCTATCAATATAATGGAAATTTTCACTCCAGTTCGATTTTTGTCATCTTCATCCTTAGATAAAAGGGCAAATTTAATATGAAAGCAAAACTTTCTAGCTACATAACTGAAACACTTAAATGTGCCATTCATGAGACTTTTGCTATTGAGGGTGACTTTAAAATGAATGAATTTGCTTCCTGTCGTTAAATGATGAAAATAATCAGGGGTGGAAATAATCAGGTATACAAACTAAACTTGAGTCAGTCAAGTCACTAATCAAAACTAAGTACCAATCCTGACAGTAGCTTCTGAAAAACGTGTCAATGTGTAGGCTCTATAAATGCTTTATTGTGTCGATCCTGAAGGTTACACCGACATTTCTATCGTAAACAAAATGTACCTTATTATTGTTCACTTCCATATCCAGTTGTGCCTGTCTGTCTGAGAGGGAATGGGTCAAAACATCTATTTGGTTGTTTGCTGTTATCAATTTGTTTTGCAAGTCTGAAACCTGGAAGAAAATATTTGGAATGATTAGCATACAAAAGTCAAAAATATAATTTTTTTCATTCTCTGTTTAAAGGGACATTAGCGGTGGGTTTTTTTTAAAAAAACTTTCTTTCCTTTTTTACTACTTAGATTGATACACAATAACAAAACAGAGATAGGCAAAAAAATCTCAATTGCTATATATTTTGTGAAAATTGCTTGAGAAACCCTGTGTTGCAATTATTCACTTGCAATTCATCAATTCAATGTAAATACTTTGTATGAATACAACACTGGACAGAATATATAGGCTCTTAGTTGTTGTTGTACACGATTGAAATAATCTTTTTTGGGGGGAGGGGGGGGGGGTAATCAAAGGTAATGGCTAATGCCCCTTTAACTCAATCTTCTCTTTTTTGACAAATTTAGACATATACGCTAACAAAATATTTCAAAATTGTGTTTACCATTTCTTAACAGCTATATATACAGCACCATGTCAAAAATGAACGGTTAACATGCTTGTTAACCATTAACAATTTCTCTTTAGTGATCTGCATGAAGATTGTTTCAGGAAATTTCATCTTATTTAATACAGGTTCATACAACAACTTATAACATACCATATATCTGTAACAAAATTTATGAAAATTAACTGCAATTTAATGCAATTCATGTGAAAGTGATATTTATCTGATTTAGTTGAACAGAATTTCAAGACAATAGGTATACTGGAATTTGAAGATCAATTTCTTCACCTTTTCATTCCAGTTCTGTTCATCCTTCTTTATCACAATATCTGATGACTTTTGTTGAACCAATAAAGCATAGACTTTTTCTCTCCACCTGAAAATAAACATATGTATAGTCAAACTTGTATTAAAGGCCACCTCTGTATAAAGAGCACCTGCCTGTAACAGTAATTCAAACATAACTTTTATTAACTTTTTATAGTAAATAAACCTCTTAATATGACCACTTGTCTATAACACCTACTTTTGCCTGTTCCCTTGAGTGGCCTTTATAGACAGGTTTGACTGTACTTTATGACAAATTCTTACAGTCACAGTGTGGAACATGAACTGACAAATTTGACATTAGAAGTCTCATTGTTGGAACCAAAAGACATTTTTTGTGTCTTTTTCTAGGTACAGTGCTATCAGGTTTATTTTCCACCATGAAAAACTGGCTATCACCATACAAGTATAACTCAAAAAACCTTGAATGAGGTGTAAAACATGTACACCATTTTAAAAAACAACTTATTGAGCAAATAGAGATCATAAGATCTAACAAAATTATATTTGAAGCAAATAAAATCAACCACCCACCTGTTAAGTAATCCCTTTTCTTGTTTATCAGTCTCACTCACCTGGTAAGTAATACCTTTTCTTGTTTATCAGTCTCACTCATCTGGCAAGTAATACCTTTTCTTGTTTATCAGTCTCACTCACCTGGCAAGTAATACCTTTTCTTATTTATCAGTTTGACTTACATGGCAAGTAATACCTTTTCTTGTTTATCAGTCTCACTCACCTGGCAAGTAATATCTTTTCTTGTTTATCAGTCTCACTCACCTGGTAAGTGATACCTTATCTTGTTTATCACTCTCACTCATCTGGTAAGTAATACCTTTTCTTGTTTATCAGTCTCACTCATCTGGCAAGTAATACCTTTTCTTATTTATCAGTTTGCCTTACCTGGTAAGTAATACCTTTTCTTGTTTATCAGTCTCACTCACCTGGTAAGTAATACCTTTTCTTGTTTATCAGTCTCACTCACCTGGTAAGTAATACCTTTTCTTGTTTATCAGTCTCACTCACCTGGTAAGTGATACCTTATCTTGTTTATCACTCTCACTCATCTGGTAAGTAATACCTTTTCTTGTTTATCAGTCTCACTCATCTGGCAAGTAATACCTTTCTTATTTATCAGTTTTGCCTTACCTGGGTAAGTAAAACTTCTATTTCTTATTTTATCAAGTCTCACTCACCTGGTAAGTAATACCTTTTCTTGTTTATCAGTCTCACTCACCTGGTAAGTAATACCTTTTCTTGTTTATCAGTCTCACTCATCTGGTAAGTAATACCTTTTCTTGTTTATCAGTCTCACTCATCTGGCAAGTAATACCTTTTCTTGTTTATCAGTCTCACTCATCTGGTAAGTAATACCTTTTCTTGTTTATCAGTCTCACTCACCTGGTAAGTGATACCTTTTCTTGTTTATTAGTCTCACTCACCTGGCAAGTAATACCTTTTCTTATTTATCAGTTTGACTTACCTGGTAAGTAATACCTTTTCTTGTTTATCAGTCTCACTCATCTGGTAAGTAATACCTTTTCTTATTTATCAGTTTGACTTACCTGGTAAGTAATCATACTTTTCTTGTTTATCAGTCTCACTCACCTGGTAAGTGATACCTTATCTTGTTTATCAGTCTCACTCATCTGGTAAGTAATACCTTTTCTTGTTTATCAGTCTCACTCATCTGGCAAGTAATACCTTTTCTTATTTATCAGTTTGACTTACCTGGTAAGTAATACCTTTTCTTGTTTATCAGTCTCACTCACCTGGTAAGTAATACCTTTTCTTGTTTATCAGTCTCACTCACCTGGTAAGTGATACCTTTTCTTGTTTATCAGTCTCACTCACCTGGCAAGTGATACCTTATCTTGTTTATCACTTTGACTCACCTGGTAAGTAATACCTTTTCTTGTTTACATTTATCGGTCTTTTCCTGGCTTACCTGAAATAATTGTACAAATGCAGTAATTTCAGTAATGAACAATTAGCATGGTAATTACAATAGTTTCAATTTTGTTCTAATTTGATTTCTGTGTGAATCAATATACATGTATAAGATTATAAAGAAGATTTAATTGTAGATTACTGTCAGTCTGAGTACATTTTAACATTACCATTTATTTATATCATTATTGTTTTAAGCACCAGTTTGAAGGTGTTTCACATATATGAATACACTACTGGCTATAGGTGAAATTTCACATATTTTGACCAGTGCTATTGGACTTATACAACTCTATAGACTATTCCACACCCACTGTGGCCTACTACCTTGGTTTTAAGTTTAAACTAAACCTATGACTCACTTCTTGCTCCAAGTACTTAGCAAAGGAACAGTCACTATCTGATTGTCAGGCATCTTACAGTTATGACACAATAAGAATCAGAGATAGGTCCTCTGGTTTGTAAGTCCAACACTCTGCCCAACTGAGTCATTTCAAGTGTTTAAAACAATTCATGTTCATCACATCAGTTCATTAGTAGGGCCAGTGATTTTCCTTTTCAGATTTGCTTCAATTCTGTTTTCAGTTTAGGTGAATTCCAGTTTTTCTGTTTTTATAAGAAAAAGTACTAAAAAATATTTAACAATACAGACTCCTAATCATATTTTCAATATTCTGCCACACCAGTTTAATGACAGATTTAAATAGGGAATTAAATAAATCATATACATGTATATACAACACTGTATGTTTTTATGATTTTAGAATATTTGATAAATAATTGGTAAGTCTGTAGGCCTATACTCATATTTATGTAGGTAACAAGTTTTGCTGGAAATTGTACAGGTAATTTCTAATTACATGTACTTATTTTTGCTTGAATTTATTACGTAACTTAGAACAAGTCTGTGATGTTTTATTTGGTGTTTTTTTTACTTTAAATAAACTTATAAAGTAGATCTACATGTACATGTATTTAACTTTTAGTCTTTTGATTTATTGTATTAACACTAGCGCAATCTATACTATGCTGACAGACTTTGCAAAATTAAATGACACCATCCTCATAAAGATTCCATGGAAACTATCAACTCGTGCTGATGCATTTATTTTTTAAATGGGAGGAAGTCTCCTTGTTTTACATAGATGTGTCTTCAGCCATTGTAGCTCGCTGTCAGAAACATCAAGGTGTGAACACGTGTTTGTGTTGGTTACAAAAACTGGCTGTCAATTGAGCGGTATGTCGTAAAAAGTTAGGATGGATTGTACATTGTGAAATTTTACTATAAATTATGAAATTGGCATTGGCATATATATTCAGAAATTGAAATAAATATTACGAAAACCTAATTCAAGATATCAAATTAAAGCAATTTTTGTTTTAGAAGACCCAGATAGGCGGATGTCAGTCAGTACTGATGTTACAAAAAATGAAAATGACTGCCCTTTTCTTTTGATGTATAAATGTAGGCTTACACATCTACGGGATAAAATAGTAATTGATGTAAAATTATGTGATGAAATATTTTAAAGAAACAAAGAATTGAAGTTCATAACACATGGAAATAGCACACTAGTTCACAATTTCATAAATTCTATCTCATGTTGGAATTTTTAAAGATTTTTCAAAAATGCAAATTCCGTTTCAAGTTGCCGATTCTGCAATTCTGTCCACGATTCTGTGATTGCGGAAAATCACTGACCCTACATTAGCACTAGGGAATTGAATCACAAGTTTCTATCTAAGGCAAACTAAAAATATCTGAAACAAAGAAAATATTGTAAAACCCATACTTACCCTTGTTAATTCTATTTCTTGTAAAGTTAGAATCTCTTTCATAGAAGATAGTCTTATGTTAAGTAACTGTAGATTGGACAGAAGATTTTCTGTGTTTACCTGACTTATCTGAAATTATAAAAAGTTTTAATATACATATACATGTACTTACAGACCTATCAGAATCAACTTAGGGTAAGACCATCAATAAAAATCATGTTTGTTTAATGTGCCCAAACTAGTAATTTAGGAAGTTGCTCACCTGGTAGCTAGTCAATTTTTAAAAAGAAATTTTTAATGTTATTTTTGACTATCAAACACAAAAAAGGTAAGAAACCTAAATGATTAACTATTGAGATCTTCCTAACACTTCTAATTGTTACTTTCTATCATTTGTTTACCTGTAATTTGTTTTCTAAAGTCTCTTTTTCTTTCCTCCAAATTTCAACAGATTTTGGTGTCTTCTCTGAATCACCTATATAATTTCTCTCATTTGAGATATTTGTTTATTCTGATTTTCAATCAAAATATCTTTTGACCTGAAATATAAAAAACATATTTGAACCAAAGTTTTCGACATATACAAATATACTGAGAAAAACACAGAATGATAAAAGATGATAAAATAAAGACCACATTACACCAACTTATTTTACATAACAGGAACATGTTAGAAAAAAAGGATTTATCCCACACTGGAAGCATAGCATGTGTTAAGAAATATAAGACATACAGTCCATGTAAGTTTATAATATTATAGGAATTATAGAACATACAGTCCATGTAAGTTTATAATATTATAGGAATTATAAAGCATACAGTCCATGTAAGTTTATAATATTATAGGAATTATAGGACATATAGTCCATGTAAGTTTATAATATTATAGGACATACAGTCCATGTAAGTTTATAATATTATAGGAATTATAGGACATATAGTCCATGTAAGTTTATAATATTATAGGACATACAGTCCATGTAAGTTTATAATATTATAGGACATACAGTCCATGTAAGTTTATAATATTATAGGACATATAGTCCATGTAAGTTTATAATATTATAGGACATACAGTCCATGTAAGTTTATAATATTATAGGAATTATAGGACATATAGTCCATGTAAGTTTATAATATTATAGGACATACAGTCCATGTAAGTTTATAATATTATAGGACATACAGTCCATGTAAGTTTATAATATTATAGGAATTATAGGACATATAGTCCATGTAAGTTTATAATATTATAGGAATTATAGGACATATAGTCCATTTAAGTTTATAATATTATAGGACATACAGTCCATGTAAGTTTATAATATTATAGGAATTATAGGACATACAGTCCATTTAAGTTTATAATATTATAGGACATACAGTCCATGTAAGTTTATAATATTAAAGGAATTATAGGACATACAGTCCATGTAAGTTTATAATATTATAGGAATTATAGGACATATAGTCCATGTAAGTTTATAATATTATAGGAATTATAGGACATACAGTCCATGTAAGTTTATAATATTATAGGAATTATAGGACATACAGTTCATGTAAGTTTGGTTTATGTATGAGCAGTAAAAATGTAAATGATGATTCTTACTTTAAGATGGTACACTGTATACATGTACTTACCCTTTTGGCTCATTTAGTAGTGCACTGGGAGCAGGATAACAAAACATTCCAGTCATAACTTCAACCATCAATAAAATGCTTAATGTTTACTAAATGTTTAAACTTTTGAAAAGAACACATTAAGAGAGAGAGGTTCCTAGACATGAGCCCATCCTTTT
>BROG01000126.1:700000-747500 GCA_030159075.1 Atrina japonica
GCCCTAATTGTATGTAATAAAAAAAGCCAAAAAATTCTGACTGACATAACTAATCACAACAACAACCTTGATGATTGAAATATAGTAAGGTGACAAAACTAATAAAATAATTTTTATTTTTCTCTATATATTTCATAGTATTTCATTGAAAAAAAAAATATTACAAAGTCATTTCCTGTTCAATTTCAGTAAAACTGACACTATCAATTATTAATGTTTTGAAGTTTCTGTTTTGATGTAAATCTCCATTGTTTTATTTTAAAGTACTCATGTGTTTTGCAGGATACAAAATTTTAAAGTTTCTTTTCAATATGTTTAATTTGGGAATTATGACATATAGAAAATTAATTTTCTGCTAAAATCCCTGAATCTTGATTTTTTACCAGTTATGGAGAGCTTCCCTGCCTCCCCATTAGCAACAGTAGACTTGCACAAGTATTACATATTTCGCAAATTTGAAGGGACTTCTAAATTAGATACACGTACTTCCCAGGTGTAACCCTTATTCAAACTGGTGGGGCAAATCTGAATAAATTTTAAGTATTATATTGCATGTATGAACGTGAGTTATCAACACCATGATCGGTTATTAGATGCATCCATTTAGCAAATAATTGCAAATGCATGTAATTTTGAAAATAAAATGTTAGTTTTAGCCAGGACAAGCCAAAACACGTTCACGATGATGAACCAAATTTTAAAATTGGGTTCATTTTCCATAATGCTTCTTTGTGCTGCCTTCTGTTATTAATTAAATCGGTTTACTCAAAGGTGAACTTGCAAAAATATCTAAAGTGTCGTTTCCATTTGGTTTAGGCATACCTGGGGGCTTTGATGCCAGGAAGTCCGCTGGAGAATTCAATTTTGACGCCATAATGAATACTAACTGCGGCTTTGCAAATATTATCATGAATTTTCGAGAGTACGATTGATATTTACATCTATTATCAATAATTCATTAATCCAATTATATAATTTTGTAAATTGATCGGAGAAAATTTTTTATTTCCCAAAAGTAAGTTGTATTCAATACTACTTAAATGCGCCTATAAAAAATATTTTATTTATCACCATTTTGGTGCTCCCGTACCCGACTTGACTATACAACAAGAGACGTGAAGATATTTAGGAGCTAAGGTACATTGTACACACAACACACAGGAAAACACAAATATTTACAACAGCGTATGAAGACAGGGTATTGATTGCAACCAGAGTTTTACAAAAAATATATAGTGTCAGTGCCACAAACATGACAAAAGACTTTTGTTTGCAGCAGTGTCAGTGATATCCAGAGTCACTATACTGTACACAATCCTTTTTACAATTTAATCACTTTAAAGCAATGTGAGCTGTCACCAGCACCAAATTTTACATGCACATTTTATGCAATATTTTATCTGATATACATGTATACCCCAAAGGCAAACAGTTAAGAGATCATCTGGTGGTTAAAAGAAAAATTGCATCTGTATAATTACAATAAATTTGTCAAATGTAGCACATTGTATCTGTTCCTTTCAATACTTTGCGACCTAAGTGAAGAACCCTTAAAGACTGGACTGGTATTTAAATTATGAAAACTTATTATTATTATTATTATCATTATTATTTTTTTGAAACAAAGTTGTTATCAACTGTCGCGTGTTTACAGTGTATAAACTTTTACAAAATTCATCCAATATATATTCAAAAGGCATACAGATGACAACAAAACATCGATCAAAATGTCGATTAAATATCTCTAGTTTTGGCATAGCAGTTGAACTTATTTCTCTCACATGTATGGTAAAACAATCCAATCAGTGATGTTTTTATATTCTCGATGCCCTAGAATTGCAATAGCAGACGCCATTTTAAAACAACAAGTCGGCTGTAAAACTCATAAACGACCGGTGTAAAATGGTTTATATAAAATGATACATGTAAATTATAAAAGAAATGATTTATTTAATGAAAATGAATAAATAGATAAATAGTTTAGGAAAAATTTGGAACAAGGGTTTGACCAAAGCAAAGAAAACACATAGTGCCCCTTACAACTAGCATAGTTTGTATTATTTCTATCATGATAATAAATCTATAAAATTCAATTTTGTTGTCTATAAAAGTGCATATAAGCATGTTGTTTTAATTGAATTTATCGATTATAATTAATTACATCATAATAACACCCACTAACTCCCCCACCCATCCCCCAATAAATAAAAAAAAAATCTGGAGTTTTTAGGGTTCTTCTTATAGTATCACCAAATGAATTTAGTATTCAATACACCATCACTCTTGCTATTACTAATCAACTTTCAAATTTTTTTACAAAGATTACTGATTGTCAAGCAGGGATTTTCCAAGGCCATTTTAGGTACAGTTACAGGACCCATCACAATGCAAAAATGGCTTGTATTTTCCCCCAAATTTGCAAAAATTCCCAATTTAGAATTTCAAAGTAAAGAAAGTATTTTCCATCACATATCTCATAGTTTTTCTGTTTTACTTAAATTGTTGTATATTTTCCCAATTTTTTTGGACCAGGGAAAGCCGACCTGGCTCAGTCCGTAGTGCGCTCTATTCATGATCGTGAGGTCGTGAATCTGAGTCAAAGCGACAGCAGGTTGGTTTCTTGTCCGTCTGATGAGACAGTAAAAACCAAGGTCCCTCGTCACAGTAGTTGTCATCATTGACAGTTCATATTACTTTAATTATAGGTACTTGTAAGCCTCATATAATGTTTAATCCAGGATCTGAAAATGGCACACAATTTCAAAGTGGCACTTTTAACATGTATATTGGTTTTGAAGGCATTTGCACTATAATGTGTGATTATCCTTCACCAACAAATTTAAAATACCATTCTTTAAATGGTTACAAAAAAATAAAAAAAAATAAAAAGAGGGGGACAGTTTTTCTTAGAAATAGTAATTTAGCTTGTTATAACATACAAGCCGCATACTGGGGCTCTTGAGTTTTAATTTTTATATTGCTACATATATAGGTGCTTGCCAAAATAAAAGGAAAGTCACAGACTGTAATAAAGTCAATTTTAATCATAAGTGTGCCCTCATATTTATAGATTTCGATTTGCAGAATTTTCTGTCTCTGGCAATAATTTTAACCATGGTGATGCAATGCACCACTATGTTCCATACATGTACATGGTATTGATGCTTAATATTTAAGTGGTGACTGCCAAACAAAATATTTTTAATACACGGTACTTCTGGGCTTCCATACTATTCATATATATTTATATACACACTAATTTTTCATATTAAACTGCTGAATCATTCATGATATTTAAAGTTTTATTAGAATTTGAAATCCACTAGTGTGGCTGGTCAGTTAATAATAATTGTTAAATTCTAAGGCTAGCAATTGCAACATACATTTGTACTTGTGTATAGAATTACATAATAGTACCGCTACATGTACATATCCATCCGTATCTGAAGAGGCTAAATTAAGTTAAAACATGAATACATTCTTAATATTGATATCTTTTTCTTTTAGCTACAGAATCTGATGTTAAGGTGAAAGTTGATAGAGTATGGAAAGTAGGTCAGACTGGACAAGTTGGACAAAAGAAGTAAGAATAATTTTATATTTACATTTTGACGCTGTGGAAATGAAACGTCATAACCCTCACTTGCTACTTTTGATTTTTTTTTCTTATTTTTGGATAAAGTTTTCAATTCTGCATCCTCCTGTGAAAAATATCAAGTCAAAACTCCTAATAGTTTTGGAGAAAATAAGGAAAAAGTGACTTGTGAAAGATTGTAAGTGACAGACACTATATCCATGTTTTACAAACCATAATGCTGCAAATGTAACTGTATGGTTTATCCAACTTTACAGAATGCTACCAATGTAGTGATCATTTTTTTGTATCAAAGTTTTGTATATTTTGTCTTTTAGTCCATGCTTAACAGTTTTTCAGTTACCGACATATATAATGGCAGTCAATTATTATGGCAGAGGAGAGAACCCACTTTTACATTTTATGTATAGTGTACCTGGGCAAGGACCACCGGCCGTCAGCCAGTAAACTGGCAAACTTCTACACATAATGGCTTCAATTGCATCGACTAGAAGTTAGGGATATTGTGGTTTAATGGGAAGTGCACAAACTACTTAGCCATAGAGGTCATTAATTAACTTTTAAATCCCCAGTATCTGTATAGTATGTTCTTTTCTTGAGCATTAGACTAGTTCATTATGGTCTGTAGGGTTGGAAGGGTTAACCTAGATACAAATAATTCAACCAAGCAACGCTTGTGTAGAAAGTTTATGTTACATTAAGAGAGTGGAAAAATACTTTTTATCCATTGTTTTAATGTCATTTATACAGTTTGAAATTTAACTGAGAAGTCAATTTCTTTTTTTAAGGAGTTGGAGTATCGGTATTCACCATCAAAATGGTCAAAACGTATGGGTCCAGAAGATGTTATAAATGCTCACGTGTCTGCACTTACACAAGGTACTGGCTCATCTTGATATTTCTTCTCCTGTGTAAACATAAACAAGTGATGCTTAAAAGAATGTACAGTGGAATCTCTATTATCTCCATTTCCAGATATCTCAAAGTAATAGCAATGATCCCTTGAATTTTGAGATAATGAGATTCCAATGTATTTGTACAAAGTTATTAATGTAATATGGTAAAGTTAGTTTTTCTCACCTTAATTATTATTATTATTTTGCCTGTTCCCCAAATATCATGAAATAACTGTTTTATTATCCAATAAAGAAATGAATGTCAACAGATATACATGTATTTACATTCTTTTATAAACAGTAAGAATATCAAAATCACCTCAGTTAATAACACTGGCATGCTTGTATGGTGTCATTTTTTAATTAATGATGGAAAATAATTCATCGGGCCAGGGTGAAACAGTGAACTGTTTCTGGGTTGTCAAAAATATGAAAATGCCCCAAAATTGGAAGAATATATGTGTTTTATATATAGGCCATTATAAATGTAGGTAATAAATCCATTACAAAAAATAATATTCTTCATAATTCTGATATGTCCAAAAACTTCAGGAACAATAACCATTTGTGTAAAGTTTAAACAGAAAATTAATTCTGTTTCTATTGTATACATCTACATCTGTAGATATATACAGTCTATGTCACATTAGTCGTATTTTTTTCGGAAATAAAATAAGATTTTCTATCCTTTCATGAAATATAGGAAGCACTAGAGCCAAGGAAAATGTAGAATGTCAGCTGGACATTTCCTATGGGTTATCCGACAAGGAAAAAATGGATATCTTTGGTGCCAATACTTTACCAGGAGGTAATTGTTATCAAAATTTAATTCTTTTGACTGTATGTTAGGTATAGACCCTTTCACATTAACTGCGGTCCTGTGAATTTTAGTGGCAATATGATACAGATACCCACAAAAACATAGACGTCGTATTAGTAACTGATTGTTTGTTGACATAATTTTTCAGGAATCCGTATCATTTTGCGACTCAAAAGTACGGGACAGCAGTTAACATGAAAGGGTCCATAGAAATATTATGTTGTCCAAATATGGAAAGAATTTTTTTGTTAGGGTCGGCTTTATACATGTACCGTATTTTACGGCCTATAGGTCGATATTTTTTTTCTCCAATGTTGTGACCTCGACCTATTTGCCACATCGACTTATCTTTAAAAAAATAGTGAAATATTTAACTTGTATCTGCAATTCCTCATTTTAACATCGTAATTCAAAATTTTCCATGGGATAATCTAGGGGCCTACTCCAAACACCCATTTGTATTTACACTTAATAGGACTATTAAATGTGACCCTCGTGTGTGCGTAATGCACTGTGTTCATAATCAAGTGACAAAATAATGATCTTTCAAGTTACAATATCATTGAGATTCAAGACTGTGTCAGAAACTGCGTGATAAAAATACATCGTTTACATTATATTTATACCGGACAGTTTATACTTTTGAATGATTCCCTTATCTCGGCACCCCACTGTGAAGTCTTCATTCAGACAAGCTGTGTTCACTGGAACGTGACCTTCAACTGATAAGGATCGCGCGGCAGTCTTTGAAGTTGGGAAAGTTTTGGAAAAGGTGTTACATAAATTAATTGACACTAAACCTTGAGTATTTAATTGTTTGACAATTGCAGTAGCATAATAATTTAGGTCAATGTAAGGATAAGACAAGGATTGAGGTCGCTTGTGTAAACAGCATAAAGAATTTAATGATGATTTGACAGGTAACATGTATACATAATCAGTACACACGAGTAATATAAGTGATGTTAAATATATATATGATGCAACTTATATGCTTTTTAATCACTCCTATTTAATACTGTGCCGTAAAATAGGCCGATCACTCTGATTATTTTAATAGGCTACCATCGTGTTAGCACCAGTTATTAAACATAAACGATGCAATTTCTGTGTTCTCCCATTCATGTTTCCATCTTTGCCGACATCGACCTATCCTCTGTTTCGACCTATCTAATACTTAAGCCTGGATTTTTGCCAAAAATCGGCCATTCGACCTATCCCCCATATCGACTTATAGGCCATAAAATACGGTACCTCATTCAAGACACTCATATGGGTGCTCTTTCTGACTCTGAAAATCATTAAATTTCATTCTTTCTTTTTTCTATCAAAAATATTTCTGTTGACTAATATTTCATTTGTTACATTGTTTTAAAAATTGTAACCCTGATTATGATGTGCACACGCTGCTGGGGTGAGAAAGAATTATTTGTGAATAGCATCTAATATGTTTGTAAGTGTTGTTTATGAACTATATAAACCCAATGCAGAAAAATGTCAAATTACAGGCTTTCTGGTTATTTACATCATTTTAAGCCAATGCCATTAGTTCAACTAAGTAATTACAAAATCATGTTTATTTGAACATTGTGAAAACAAAATTTTAACCCTGAACGCAACAATATTTTGATCTCCCCTCTATAATCTTGTAATACATACATAACTGTCTATAAAAGGTCTTGACTTGTTTATTGTAGAACAGAATAAGCTAATTTGTTGTTTGTTTATTTTTCAGATGCTCCAATATTTGTGTATATTCATGGAGGATACTGGCAATTTTTAAGGTATCCACAGTAAAACATTTTATCTTTTTTTGTAAGTCAATGAATTTTCAGTTATTTTTTAAGTAGCCAGTGAGAAGATGATTTAGGAAGAATCTGGCATTTAATCAGATAGCAACTCGATGATTATTAATCCTCCACCAAAGAAAATTGTTTCTGCATCCTTCTATCTGTCCATTCAATTAAAATTTTAATTAAAGGTCTGTAATTGCCCACCATTCACTTAATAATGATTTCACAGGTAGCAAACATGTATCAAGTTATCAGTACTCTCAGTATGTTTCATTTCATTTGAAAACTAAGATTTAATTTCAGGATTTGGTGCTAATTTTGATATATTTTTGCATGAGTACTAATAAAGATAATGATTTTACACATACATATATCACAACTAAAAGTCAATATCTACATGTAAAGTCAATAGCCTGTTTGCACTTATATCACCACCCCAGTGTTTAAACATTTATCATTCACTTCTTATGCCTCTGAATGTATACCTATACAAAGTCCTCACATTGCAAACAATGTTTTATTTCATTTACATAATATTTTATACAAAGATAATAATATCTTCTTGTAACACATTGAATTGAATTTAATAAAATGTCAGTAATGACAGTAAACACATTTATATAACCTCAATAATCTTTTTTTTCTTTTTAAAAGCAGATTTGATTTTTCTTTATCAAATCTCATTTTTTTTAGTGAAGTATTCAGTCATCATTTGTTGTTTTATCTTATCAATAAATGAAAAAGGTACAATATGAAGGTAAAAACCTTCAAATGAATATTTGGGTATGCAAATATTTTGGTAATAAATGTTCAAATCTCAAAAAATAAATAAATAAATAAATAAACCAAACCTTTGACTTTAAGAATTATCATACTTTCAAATATTTAGCAATCAAACTTAGATTATATTTCTTCCAGGTAAGTCTAGTTATTTATTTTCTGCATTCCAAATCCAACTGTTACATTCGAATATTCAGAATTTAGTATATTTTAAAATTTGTTATAACAAATTAAGAAATACTAAATTTGAAACGTTCTAATATAACACAATGACCATAACATCATTTTGAGTCTCCCAAGTTGTGTGTGTACATGTATATATTACATGTATTAAAACTTCAAAATAAAGTCTATATCTATTCCTTATAAATTCCAAAGTTGACTAGAAAATTAAAAGAAATGTGATATATATATCATCAATACTATTGACAATGATTCCCTTTTAGATGCATAAAATGGCAGATATTGAAGTTTGAAATTACAATTTTTTCTTGTTATTTTGGAAGGGGGACACCCCATCCCGTACCCTCTCCCTTTCACTTATTTCTATGCAACTGGTACATGCATATATATCAGAATGACAACGCATTCATAAAAAGTTTGACCGTTGTACGCATTTTCTACCCCAGACAAATTTCCTAATGTTGACAGGTATGCAATAGGTGTGGAATGTAAGAGAAGCCTCGCTGAATTTGACCTAGGTCCTCGGAGGTTTTGAATGTATTGGATTCAGTTTTGGGGTACTGTACCTAGGTCCCCAGAAGTTATAGATGTATTTTATTATTATTTACAGTGTTCTTCACCTAAAAAACAAATATACATGTAGCTTTTAGTTTCGGTTTACAGACTTTGTTTTTAATTTTTAGCCGTGAAATCTCTAGTTTTATGGTGTCACCTTTAGCTGAAGCAGGTGCTGTTGTGGTGGCTCTGGGATATGAAGTTGCACCACAAGGTTTGTGTTTTATTTCCTGTATTGTTGTATCATGTAGATATTGTAATAATCTGTAACTTTGAATAACTTTTAATGAAGAAAATAATTGTATATGTAAATAAACAAATTTACTTTCTGTAAAAACACTTTGATACCCACACAGTATTGTATTTATGGGGACACCTGTTTATAAATTAAACAAAGTATTAATATTCTCTCGATATGTGAAATTGTGAAAGGCTTCACACCCTTCATTTTCAATTTTATGTGAAAGTTAATCTCTTGGAAAACAAAAGTTATTTTCAATAATTTACAATATAAATTTCAATGCAGTGGAACCTGCCTTGAAAAATCACTCCTTCTTCCATGTGGTCTTACAAGACAGGTGTTTTTCTATGGGTCTCAAAAGACAGCCTTGTTTTACAATTTTTGTTTGTAAACCATAGTTTAGATGAAGTATGGCAAATTATTCTCAGTGTAAGTACGTATATTTAAAATCATGGTCAGTAATACTCAGGTGTGTGTATATATAAAATCTTTGTCTATTTAACACTGAAAAATCTTTTCTTTTTCATGGGTTTAAATTTCCGTGGTTTTTTCCTTAAAACGAGTTTGTTGACATTCATTTTCACTGATTTTGAGTCCTGACACTGAATGGATGTTTTTTACATACAAATAAATTAACTTTTTGACAAGTTTTAACCTTAGTGTTTTAATTAATTGTTTCAAATAAAGTGCTTAGCTTTATCAGCTACAGCTCAAGATTATATGGATGGTAGTTTGTTGCTCTTCTTATTTGTATAGTACGCAGGCATTGATACAGCGGTGCATGTATATTGTCTGTCACAAGTCATGGTCAGTTCACTCTGGTACACCCTAGTGTCTGAATGCATCATTCATGTATAAATTTTCTTCTCAGATTTCATTGAATTTGGTTACCCACAAAAATAACAAAATTAAATCCTTAATCAAAATCTATGATTTTACTGTATACAGTGAATTTAGTATATAATGTAAGGAAGCGTATTAGGGCCACCGTAATTTTTTTTATCTCTCTTTAAGCCAACTTTAAAGTTGGCTTTTTCAGTTTTTTCCTTGGAATTTCCAACTTTAAAGTTGGATTTTTTAACTTTTTTCTTGGAATTTCCAACTTTAAAGTTGGCTTTTCCAACTTTTTTCTTGGGTTTCCCAACCTTATTTTTGGAATTTCCAACTTAAAAGTTAGCTTTTCCAACTTTTTTCTGGACTTGTCAAGATTAATATAAATATGGCCTACATTTATAAACAGACAGGTGTGTATTGAATACATTTCAATATCCATAATGTAGTTTTCAATTTTAGGACACCATGTAAAATATCATGAAACAGTACAGTTACTGATTAGTAATCAGGCAATTCTTCGCTAAAATGGTGGAGTTAAAAGGAAAATGATGACACATCTACATTGAAACTACCCTGAGAGGCTATGGTAGTGACTCATATTACCAGAAATTGGGCATATATTCGGTGAAATGTAGCATTGATACATTTGGAACATAATGAATTATTTCACACCATAGTTTATTAAATGGATGCATTTTAAGTTTCTTTTCGATATGATTCTTTTAAAATTTTATGTTGCTCAAAATGTTGTATAACTTTAGGGGACAGCTTTTTGGGGAGAGCATTGCAAATTTTGTCAAGTTAGATTATTTATTTTCAATGTGCCACAAGACAGAATATTTATTCTTAATCTTTTACAGGGACAGATTATTTATTTTTTTCAGTTCTTTGCCTTTGTGATCGAGATTGTAGTATAACGTAGCAGCAGATCTAAACATGTTCAAGGGATTAATATAAATTTATACTATTCAAAACTCGGTTACTGCTCGTGAGATTAATTAACACACATCATTTAGTGGGTTTATCAGCATCCAGAAATGAAACTATGCCTTCAACTGTTAATATATCACATTGATTATACATCTCAAAAGAAGCTTATTTCCGCAAAGATCTACAAAAAAGTACAGAGGCCCGAAATTGTCAGGTCGACCCTTATGTGAGTTATTTCCCCTTTTTTGTGGATTTTTCATGTTTTTAGATGTTTTTTGACATTATCTTGAAAAGTATAATAGTTAGAATAAAAGTGAAAGAAGCAAAAATGTTCAGAATGCAAATATCTACAAATCTGTCAATAGGCCCAAATTTGTCCGATCATCCTTTATGGGAGTTATTTCCCCTTTTTTGTTGATTTTTTTCATGTTTTTTGATGTTTTTTCACATTATCTTGAAAAGTATAATAGCTTAAGTAAAAGTGAAAGCAGCAAAATTGTTCAGCATGCAAAGATCTACAAAAAAGTCAATAGACCTGAAATTGTCAGATCATCCCTTATCAGAGTTATTTCCCCTTTTTAAGTGGATTTTTCATGTTTTTTTATGTTTTTTGACATTATCTTGAAAAGTATAATAGCTAGAGTAAATGTCAAAGAAGCAAAAATGTTCAGCATGCAAAGATCTACAAAAATATCAATAGACCCGAAATTGTCAGATCACCTCTTATGGGAGTTATTTCCCCTTTTTTGTGGATTTTTCATGTTTTTAGATGTTTTTTGACATTATCTTGAAAAGTATAATAGTTAGAATAAAAGTGAAAGAAGCAAAAATGTTCAGAACGCAAATATCTACAAAACTGTCAATAGGCCCAAATTTGTCCGATCATCCCTTATGGGAGTTATTTCCCCTTTTTTGTTGATTTTTCATGTTTTTTGATGTTTTTTCACATTATCTTGAAAAGTATAATAGCTTAAGTGAAAGCAGCAAAGTGAAAGCAGAACATCCCAAATGTTTTTTTGTTCAACATGCAAAGATCTACAAAAAGTCAATAGACCTGAAATTGTCAGATCATCCCTTATTGGAGTTATTTCCCCTTTTAAGTGGATTTTTCATGTTTTTTGACATTATCTTGAAAAGTATAATAGCTAGAGTAAATGTCAAAGAAGCAAAAATGTTCAGCATGCAAAGATCTACAAAAATATCAATAGACCTGAAATTGTTAGATCATCCCTTATGGGAGTTATTTTCCATTTTATGTGGATTTTTCATGTTTTGGGATGTTTTTTGACATTATCTTGAAAAGTATAATAGCTCGAGTAAAATTGAAAGAAGCAAAAATGTTCAACATGCAAAGATCTACAAAAAAGTCAATAGGCCTGAAATTGTCAGGTCGACCCTTATGTGAGTTATTTCCCCTTTTTTGTGGATTTTTCATGTTTTTGATGTTTTTTGACATTATCTTGAAAAATATAATAGCTACAGTAAAAGTGAAAAGCAAAAATGTTCAGCATGCAAAGATCTACAAAAAATCACTAGACCCAAAATTGTCAGATCACCTCTTATGGGAGTTATTTCCCCTTTTTTGTGGATTTTTCATGTTTTGGGATGTTTTTTGACATTATCTTGAAAAGTATAATAGCTAGAGTAAAATTGAAAGAAGCAAAAATGTTCAACATGCAAAGATCTACAAAAAGTCAATAGGCCTGAAATTGTCAGGTCGACCCTTATGTGAGTTATTTCCCCTTTTTTGTGGATTTTTCATGTTTTTAGATGTTTTTTGACATTATCTTGAAAAGTATAATAGCTACAGTAAAAGTGAAAAGCAAAAATGTTCAGCATGCAAAGATCTACAAAAAAGTCAATAGACCCGAAATTGTCAGATCACCTCTTATGGGAGTTATTTCCCCTTTTTTGTGGATTTTTCATGTTTTGGGATGTTTTTTGACATTATCTTGAAAAGTATAATAGTTAGAATAAAAGTGAAAGAAGCAAAAATGTTCAGAACGCAAATATCTAAATATGGTCATATTAAGTATACAAAAGTAATTTTTTTTTTACTTCAAGTCATGGTTCATTTAAAATGTGTACTTAAAACCATAATTACTTATTTCAGCTAATATGGAGACCATAATTTCTCAGATAAAGAGGGGTATTTCATATGTCTTGAATTTAGCAAAAAGAAGAGACTCTAGGTAAATTTTGTATTGTATGTTTACATGTATTGGTGTTTTAAGTGATATGTCTTTGTGTCGTCTTCCCTATATGATTTTGTCAGTATCTACATGTACGTGGTTGGTTAGTGCTTCATACCGTTTAAGTGGAATTTTTAGGGAGAAGTAATTTTAGGGATTTTAAGATTGCTAAGAAAAATTTAAACATTTATATACATTGTCATTTATTTGCACAGAACAGCACTACAGTCAGAAGAGTAAATCATTGCTATATTTATACAATCAGATAAATGTCACAGTCACACAACCACTGCTTACTACTAAAAAATATCATCTACTAGTACTATACTCTCGTTTACAATTATATCTGGTTAGCTGCGTAATTAATCATACAGTTTCACTATCCATTTAGTACTCAATGGCTTCATTCAGTCCAGGCTAAAATAAATGTTTTCACAGTCATTTTTATCAGAAATAACGTCTGCTACTTCTGCTGTATACCACTCAAGAAAGATAACTCTTACCTCTGATGCAGAATTAATTGATAATGATACTCATTTAGCGATCTCAATACTATCACTAATAATGCTCAAATTTAATCTTTGCAAATATTCCTGCTTACCTGCTTATATGGTATATATATTAATTATAATTATATATATATATATATATATATATATATATATATATATATATATATATATATAATATATATATATATATATATATACATACATACATTATTTTTTTTCACTAGTACCAGTATTTATCTGTTTTCAGTGGTGTTTATTTATGTGGTCACTCTGCCGGTGCACATCTAGCAGCCATGATGCTATCAGTTGATTGGATGTCTGAGTCTATGTGCTCTCATAATCTTATTAGAGGTATGTTGTCATAGTAACAGTTCATCAGTTTGGAGACAATCACAAAGTGAATAATTCAAACTGCATTTTAGTATTTCAAAATATATAATAGATGCATGCTCTATCAGTAAGCTTTTAGGTCACCAGACCCTTGGTTCACCATACATGTACATTGTATATCAGGGATTTTCCACCATATCATAGGGGACTGATTAAAACCCCATTCCCATTGTAAAAAATATGCACATTAGATATCAACACAAAAAATGTCTTATACAGTTTTAAAGCAGTCAAATACATCTTATATAACCTCTAAAACTAAAAATCTATTATCTACATGAGACAAAATCCCTTTGTATCAAACATTCTATACTGCCCCTTAAACTTCGACTCATCAAAGTTTTACTGTATATATTTTTTATATTTGCCAAAAAGGACCAAAACTTGGTACATCTTTAAAAATCTTCTCATGAACCAATGATCAGATGACTTTCAAATTTTATATGCATGATTGTTAAGTCAATATCTACAAAGTTTGCGAATGGAAATGGAATCTGTTCATAAACAAGCCACTAGGGGGCACTTCAGTAATGCAGCGTACAATTGTATAATAAATTGTTTAATAACTCAAAACTGATCGACTTTTTGTATACAAAGATATATTAGAAAGTTGTTAGGAATTATCTAAGGATCATTTTGACAAAATTTCAAGGTCATAGGGTCAACGGTCAAGGTCACAGACACCTAAGTAAATGGAAAATATGGGGGTTTTTTGTGTAAAATTTTCAACATTTTAAACTATTTCTCCAGAACCATCGGGTCAGTTTGAATTAAAATTGACAGAAAGTATAACCATGTAAAGCTGCATTAAGTTTACAGACGAAAAGGAGCTAGGACTAAACATGGCTTTCATGGCTAAAAATAGAATGAATGAGTCAGCAGGTTTTTTTTTATTTAATACATGTATCTCAACAATTATTAAAGCTACGAAAAAAAAAACGTTACCTTAAAATGAACAGCTTGCAAAAATCTACCAAAAGTTTATTTTGGTGGAAATTGTCAGGTCGACCCTTATGTGAGTTGTTTCCCCTTTTTTGTGGATTTTTCATGTATTTAGATGTTTTTTTTGACATTATCTTGAAAAGTATAATAGCTACAGTAAAAGTGGAAAGCAAAAATGTTCAGCATTCAAAGATCTACAAAAAAGTCAATAGACCCAAAATTGTCAGATCACCTCTTATGGGAGTTATTTCCCCTTTTAAGTGGATTTTTCATGTTTTTGGATGTTTTTTGACATTATCTTGAAAAGTATAATAGCTACAGTAAAAGTGAAAGCAGCAAAAATGTTCAGCAAGCAAAGATCTACAAAAAAGTACAAGAGACCCGAAATTGTCAGATCACCTCTTATGGGAGTTATTTCCCCTTTTAAGTGGATTTTTCGTGTTTTTTGATGTTTTTTGACATTATCTTCAAAAGTATAATAGCTAGAGTAAAAGTGAAAGAAGTAAAAATGTTCAGCATGCAAAGATCTACAAAAAGTCAGTAGGGCTGAAATTGTCAGGTCGACCCTTATGTGAGTTATTTCCCCTTTTTGTAAATTTTTCACGTCTTTAGATGTTTTTTGACATTATCTTGAAAGGTATAATAGTTAGAATAAAAGTGAAAAAAGCAAAAATGTTCAGAATGCAAATATCTACAAAACTGTCAATAGGCCCAAATTTGTCCGATCATCCCTTATGTGAGTTATTTCCCCTTTTTTGTGGATTTTTCATGTTTTTTTATGTTTTTTTCACATTATCTTGAAAGGTATAATAGCTAGAGTAAAAGTGAAAAAAAATTTCAGGCTGCCCTTTTACGGGAGTTATTTCCCCTTTAAGTGGATTATTCCAGTTTTGGACAGTTTTTTGACACTATCTTGAAATGTATCGGAGATACAGCAAAAGTGATAGAAGCAGAAATGCCCACAGGGGCAATTATTGTGATGTCTGTGCTTATGGGAGCTAATTATGTTGTTCTCAGGTGACTGCCAAGGCCCATCGGGCCTCTTGTTTATTTTCCTTCTGTGAGCCATAAAATAGCCATACCTTAACAGTCTCACCATGTCTGGTAAATGTATACATCTTTATAATACACAGTGTTGTGTACCATAACCACACCCCCTAATTTTCAGAGTTTGTCAATCCATTTTTTGTCCATATATCTCAGTATGACCTGTCTTTGTTTTTACAACTCCTGGCACAGTTTTCTAGCTAACTCTTTATTTTTCAGGATGTTTGTCAATAATTTGAAGATGTGCATGGTGTTTGGATTTTGATTTCATCACTTTTTTCATTGACATATTGGCACAAGTTTGACATTGTAATTTTGATTTGATTTTTTGACATACATGTGTACCAGTATTATTGTTTTAGTTCACCACTGCCTTTTGTATCATTTGCTGTAGCAATATAGAGAATCTTAGAGACAAAATAACTTGTTAATGGCCCATGACCACCCATTTACACTCAGTTAGAGTGTCAGTTTGGCTGTAACTGATAATGTGCTTTGCATCATGCTTATATATTAATGCTACAACTTCCCATTAATTAGACAAAATAACAAGTTAACTAATGATATGGATATGCATGGTGGGGAGAATGGATGTGCAATTGGTCCATAGAGATGGTCCACAATCTTTGTGTATGTTTTAATGTTTTAATGAAGTTTGTATGTGATATGAAACCCCCATAAACAAGAAGAAATGAGGTATGTAGTGTTTGTATGTGATTACCCCCATAAACAAGAAGAATTGAGGTATGTAGTGTTTGTATGTGATTACCCCCATAAACAAGAAGAATTGAGGTATGTAGTGTTTGTATGTGATTACCCCCATAAACAAGAAGAATTGAGGTATGTAGTGTTTGTATGTGATTACCCCCTAGACAAGAAGAAATGAGGTATGTAGTGTTTGTATGTGATATGAAAACCCCATAAACAAGAAGAAATGAGGTATGTAGTGTTTGTATGTGATATGAAAACCCCATAAACAAGAAGAAATGAGGTATGTAGTGTTTGTATGTGATATGAAAACCCCATAAACAAGAAGAAGTGAGGTATGTAGTGTTTGTATGTGATATGAAAACCCCATAAACAAGAAGAAGTGAGGTATGTAGTGTTTGTATGTGATATGAAAACCCCATAAACAAGAAGAAGTGAGGTATGTAGTGTTTGTATGTGATTACCCCCTAGACAAGAAGAAATGAGGTATGTAGTGTTTGTATGTGATATGAGAACCCCATAAACAAGAAGAAATGAGGTATGCAGTGTTTGTATGTGATATGAAAACCCCATAAACAAGAAGAAATGAGGTATGTAGTGTTTGTATGTGATTACCCCCTAGACAAGAAGAAATGAGGTATGCAGTGTTTGTATGTGATATGAGAACCCCATAAACAAGAAGAAATGAGGTATGCAGTGTTTGTATGTGATATGAAAACCCCATAAACAAGAAAAATGGGGTATGTACTGTTTTTTTTGTTTGTTTTTTTTTGTAGATTGTCAGTTCTTTGTTCAAAATCTTATTTTCACCTTAACTATGGTTTTTGTTTTGTTTTTGTTTTTTTGTTTTTTATTTGTAGATTGTCAGTTCTTAGTTCAAAATCTTATTTTCACCTTAACTATGGTTTTTTTTTTTTTGGAATGGTGTCTTATGCCACACTCAACAATTTTTCAGTTTTAAGGTAGCAGCCAGTTTTTAATGCTGGAGAAGAGAACCCACTACAATGTACCCTGGGAGAGACCACCTACTTCTACAAGTAAACTGGCAAACTTTCTCACAAAATCAGTTAAGTTTCCAGCGGGAACCTGTCCTGACTAGAAGTGTGAGACTCTGTGGTTTAAAATTGATTATAAAAATATTTTACAATGAAACGATGATAAAATCTACAAAATTATGGGAAAGAACTCCTTTTTATATTTTTATGAAGTCTATATGTGAATTTTTTTTTAACTTTAATATAAATGTCTTTACAAGTTTTTGTATGTATGAAGGTCCACATAGAATGATTGTCATGAAAAATTCATTCTTTGTTACTTACAGGTGCAGTCCTAGTTAGTGGAGTGTATGACTTACGACCACTCGTCAACACGTATATCAATGACCCTTTGAAGATGACAGTGTGAGTATGCATGCACTACTGGTAGTTACCAGGTATTAGTATGACAAGGGCACCTGTTACAAGACCATGAACCACTTGTGGTGGTCTAGTGGTAAAGCATTGGATTTACAAGAATAAAGTCCCTACTATACCAAAGACTTGAAAAATGGTGGTGACAGTTCTTTCACCAAATGCACAACATAGAGCAAAAGTCACAGGTCTGTGGAATGAGACTGAAAAGGTATCATGTTGCAGAAAGCGTGGCATGTAAAAGAACCCTCACTGCATTGGTGTCAGTCCATAGCACAGGTCAAAACTTGCTGGTGACATCTCCGTGCAATATCTCTTAAGTGTTATTTGTATTGTCATGTTGTTGATTATACAAAAATTTTGAAATGTCTGACAATGTAATTTTGCATGCTATATTAGGTGTTATCATTTGTAGATATAAGGGTTTACCTTTGACTAAAAAATAAAAAAATAAAAAAAATTGAAGCATCACACTTTAGATTGTGAAGTGTCTTACCTTTTGTACATCATTTAATGTAACAATATTTGCATACCAGGGCCTCCGGGGCCAGTGGTTAGAGCATCACGCTATAGATTGCGAAGTATCATATCATTGGTTTGCACCCTGGAACCTAAGCTGATATTTGTGAGAAGGTTTGCCAATTTACATGCGGAAGACCAATGATATCTTCCTTAATATTCTGTAGATTAAAATCTGGCAGCCACCATATAACTGGAAAGCAGTGTTGAGTAGTGTGGTGTAAAACACCATTTACACAAAGAAACTTTTTACATACAACTTTTGGTAATGTTGAGTGTATTTTTATTTGTACAGAGAGAGTAGCTGGGAACACAGTCCGGTAAAATCTATTAATAGTATCATAGACAAGAGCATCAAAAGACACATCATTGTAGCTGTTGGAGAAAATGATTCACCCGAGTTTAAACATCAGAGTCTAGAGTTTAATCAAGTATGTCATCTACAAACAATCCCAGAATGCAAGATGCTTTGTCATCTACAAACAATCACAGAATGCAAGATGCTTTGTCATATACAAACAATCCCAGAATGCAAGTTGCTTTGTCATCTACAAATAACCCCAGAATGCAAGATGCTTTGTTATCTACAAATAACCCCAGAATGCAAGATGCTTTGTCATCTACAAACAATCACAGAATGCAAGTTGCTTTGTCATCTACAAATAACCCCAGAATGCAAGATGCTTTGTTATCTACAAATAACCCCAGAATGCAAGATGCTTTGTCATCTAAAAACAATCACAGAATGCAAGATGCTTTGTCATCTACAAATAACCCTTGAATGCAAGATGCTTTGTCATCTACAAATAACCCCAGAATGCAAAATGCCTTGTCATCTACAAATAACCCTTGAATGCAAGATGCTTTGTCATCTACAAACAATCCCAGAATGCAAGTTGCTTTGTCATCTACAAATAACCCCAGAATGCAAGATGTTTTGTTATCTACAAATAACCCCAGAATGCAAGATGCCTTGCCATCTACAAACAATTCCAGAATTTAAGATGCTTTGTCATCTACAAATAACCCCAGAATGCAAGATGCCTTGTCATCTACAAACAATTCTAGAATGCAAGATGCCTTGCCATCTACAAACAATTCTAGAATGCAAGATGCGTTGTAATCTACAAACAATTCCAGAATGCAAGATGCCTTGTCATCTACAAACAATTCCAAGTTGAATGTAAACAAAATGGATAGAACACTTCAATTGTTATAGGATCCCTTTTACACAATATTAAAGCGATATAAGCTGTCACGTTGATGATTATTTTTGTCCCCTGACATATAGTAGAGAATATGATAAAATATGTGTTCAAATACATTATCAAACATGTGAAACGTTGTAAAACATCTTCTTTTTGAAGTTATTTGTTTTATTAGAATTTAAGTTTTCTGGTACCTTAATAATTTCAGCTGTATTTCTGTATGCAATGACCTTTCAGATAAACTCTTTCCCCAAATGTACTTTGTAATTCGGTCAGGGGGATCTCGGTCCTTTACGCGCTTGGACTATGTTAAAGTTGGTCGGTTTTTATGTGTTTTATATTCATTTTTAAAATACAGGATGTGATTTTTATTGGAAAGTGCATGTATTATGTAAAATATATGCTTTTCAACGCTATTTTAAATACCTAAAGAAAATCAGATGAATATATGAGTAAATATATCTGCAGCCTGTTTCACAAAGAATCATTAATTAAGTAAATACTGAAGTCATTTTCACAAAAGAGATTGTAACTTTAAGGAAAATCTGTAAAGGTTACGGATTTTTTTCCCGTAAGTACCGAATCACGCAGATTTTACAACTTCTATTTGGGGTTAAAATTTTATTTCTGTTTTGTTACGCGTCTTCAAATCATGCGGGATGCATCTCCTTCGCAAAGTTCTATCGTATATCATATATGTTAGTATAGCACATTGTTCACAGGGAGTTGGCGTCTGTAGTCAAGGAGGACGGAAAACATCTGGGATGTTTGGGCACCAAAGAACGAAAACTATTATATTTAAGTTTTACAATTCATCGAATTGTTATAGATAGTTTTCATTTCGCTGAATTGTAAAACTTAAATATAACATAACTTTTTCGCTTTCTAAAACATGAGGAGATGGCCCCAGAATCTATATCTATTGGGTTCCGCGAGTTAGTGTTATTTGCCGAGTGAAACCATGGTTAGGGGTGGTTAGCAGAGGGTGGGGCTATTGATATATGACTGGGAATGATTGAAAACATGGCAGCGACCATTTTTATTTTTCATGTTTTCTAAAGAAATATTTTTACACACCATAAATGAAATTAAATAGACCATTTCTAGTCAGATTTGGAAAATTAATGTTTTCCCGAAAAGTTTAAGCCATTAACCATGTTTCTACACCAGGGGATAGCTTTCGGATTTAATTTTGAAAATGGTATGTTGTTTAAAACAGGGATTTTAATGACGACAATTTTTCGACATCGACTCCAGTTCGGATGATAATCACATTTCTAATTTCTTAAAACTTATTTATTTAAGATAAATATGTCTTCTACTTTATCAGCATATAATTTTTATTTCACAAACTTGAAATATTAGGTGGTGTCTTGCATTTTGAAAATAGTGAAAATTACGAAATTTTGTCAAAACCGCTACGGAAATTCCTTAAGACTTTACGACAGATTTTATGTGTCCTTAAAGTTCAGGAATTTCCGTAAGGAAAATTTTACTTACGAACTTTTGTGAAACTGACTTAGGGAAATATTTTATACTTAAGTAAAAGAAATTATGTATGACTCTTTGTAAAATGGACTGCTGGTCACTAAAAGAAATTTTACCGATCTTTAATGTTACCCTGAATGCTGAAATTGACAAAATCAAAACAATATAACTATGAAAAGTATGCGTACCTCACGTTTTACAATCATGCCACCATGTGTGGTGGAGTTTGGCAGTTCATGATCATATGTGTCAAAAATGATAAAGCTGAGAATACGATGGGACGAGTTAAAAGTGGGTCAAGATCACCCGGTATACCCAGCACATGAACAATTCTGAAACGAATGTTTTGAAACGACGAAAAAGACCAACTTTGCCTGATTTAGGTATGAAATGATGTTGTACAAAAATAAAAGCAAAGGGTAATAAGAAATAGAATGTATATTAACAGCAAATAGCACATGTTTATTGGTCAGTCTGTAATCTTTGTACAAAAATACAAAAGTTAATTTGCAATGCTCAAAGTATGGCGGACAAAAAATAAGTGATATTACGAGTTTCGTTTGGCAAGATTGTTGCAATTTTACACATGCATTTGTGATTCCTAACCACAGATGGTCTCTTTGGAATATATATGAGATAGAATATTACATAAAATGTAAAAATTTTCCACCCATGACAGCTCATATCGATTTAAAATTTCACATAATTTTTGAATTTTTATTCTCATGTATTTTCCCAAAATTACATATAGTTCAACTATGTGTTTTTCTTTTTTACTATTTTTAGATCACCTGACCCAAAGGGCCAAGTGAGCTATTTCTATAGCAAAAGGTCTGTCATCTGTCATCGTGTCTTTTAACTTTTACATTTGAACATCTTCTTCTCAAGAACCAGTGTGCCAATTTTAATCAAACTTTGCATATAGCATCCCCATGTGAAGTTGCATAAATTTTGCAAATGAAAAAGAGAGAGGATCAATTGGGGCCCTAAAAGGGGCCTAAAAGGACCAAAACTTGGTACATCTTTTAAAATCTTCTTCTCATGAACCAAGGATCAGATGCATTTCAAATTTTGTATGCATGATTATTAAGTCAATATCTAAACAGTTTACAAACAAAAATGAAATCTGTCCATAAATGAGCCAGTTGGGGGGGGGCTCCAGTAACACAGGGTATATTTGTATTACAAATTGTTTAATAACTCAAAACTAATCTACTTTTTGTATGCAAAGATATATGAGAAAGTTGTTAGGAATTATCTGAGGATCATTTTGACAAAATTTCAAGGTCATGTGGTTAAAGGAGAAGGTCATAGGCACCTATGTAAATGGAAAATATGTTTTTTTGTTAAATTTTTTAACATTTTTGATTACTTCTCCAGAACTATTGGACCAATTTGAACCAAACTTGACAGGAAGTATAACCATGTAGAGCCGCATAAAGTTTGCAGATGAAAAGGGGCTAGATTCAACATGGCTGCCATGGCTAAATATAGAATGAATGAGTCAGCATGTACATGTATCTCCAAAATTATTAAAGCTAGAGAAAAAACCACTACCTTGAAATGAGCAGCTTGCAAAAATCTACAAATATTTCATTTTGGTGGAAATTGTCAGGTCGATCCTTATTTGAGTTTTTTTTTTTCCATTTTTTTGTGAATTTTTCATGATTTTGAATGTTTTGTGACGTTATCTTGAAAAATATAATAGGTAGATTAAAAGTGAAAGAAGCACAAATGTTCAGCATGCAAAGATCTACAAAAAAATCAATTTGGCCGAAATTGTCAGGTTGTCCCTTATGGGAGCTTTTTCCCCTTTTAAGTGGATTTTTCATGTTTTTGGATGGATTTTAACAGCATCTTGAAAAGTATAATAGGTAGAGTAGAAGTGAAAGAAGCAAAAATGTTCAATATGCAAAGATCTACAAAAGAGTCAATAGGGCTGAAATTGTCGTCACCCATTTTGGGAGTTATTTCCCCTTTTAGTGGATTTTTCATGTTTTTGACACTTTTGTCCTATTGTCTTGAAAAGTATAATAGAAATGGAGAAAGTGAAAGAATCACAAATGTTCATCATGCAAAGATCTAACAAAAAAGTCATTCAGGGACAACATTGTTAGGTTGCCCCTTATGGGAGTTATTTCCTGTTTTAAGTGGATTTTTCATGTTTTTTTATGTTAATTTAAAAAGTATGATAGATAGAGAGAAAGTGAAAGAATGAAAAATGGTCAGCATGCAAAGATCCACAAAAAGTCAATAGGGCTGAAATTGTCAGGTCGACCCTTATGGGAGTTATTTCCTCTTTAAGTGAATTTTTCATGTTTTTGACAGTTTTGTCCTATTGTCTTGAAAAGTATAATAGATAGAGAGAAAGAGAAATAAGCAAAAATGTTCAGTATGCTAAGATCTACAAAAAAGTAACAGGAATTAAATTGTCAGATTAACCCTTGTGAGGGTGATTCCTGTGAAATTAGTTCCCCTTTTAAATGGATTTAGCATGTTTTCTACTGTTGTTGCAAATTATCTTGAAAGATCTGTAAAAATATCGGCAAGGCAAGTCTTCCCTTATGCAAGTTAATTCTCCATTTCAATGAATTTTTCAAGCTTTTGGTTGCTTTTCAGTTTTGTCAATAAGATACATTTCACTCAGGTGATTATTAAGGCCCCCAATGAGCCTACTGTTTTTCATGTTTATTAGCTATTTTATCTTTTACACATTTCTTATGTTTTCTGCAATGTTGACCAATTTTGCCAGGTGAGCAACTTACGGCCCCTTGGGCCTCTTGTTAAGTCTGATGGGATATTATTTTCAACTCCAACTTATTTATCCAGAGCACTGTGCAGCAGTGTCAAAGATGATTTACAGGATAGCTAAGCTTTAGTATTCATTGAAGGTACTAGTAGTATAAGAGTATATCTCTGTCTGTTTACTTTATAACTCCATGTCACAATATTACAGAGTTTGAGTCAATCGGGCATTCCTACAACTTACATGGATATTTCTACAGTTGATCACTTTGACGTTATAGAAAACCTTACAAGTAAAGATTATACACTTACCAGGGTAAGTGGATTTTTGTTGCTGTAATGTTACTTCTATTGCAATTCTAAGTTATACAGTGAACCCACTTTAAAACGACATCCATTATAACGGAATATTTGGTATCTGACAAGAATTGTTCAAGAACAAACGTACATGTACATAAAAAGTACTCAATATAACAGAATATTCGGTATCCGACTCCAATATTAGATCCCGGGAACAAATAAATAAAACTCTTTACAATGACGTAACATAGAACCCACCAGCTGATCTGGATATTGTTATCATTCTTTATTTTCCTCACGGATGAGTTCATAGGTAAAAATAATTGCCAATAAAACAATTAAACCGTCAATTGTTTTCTAATCTCCACTGATAGGTGATGGCCTAGGTGTCAACAATAAGTGCTTGAATCACCCTTACCTGTATGTCAGTATGCTTAATGTTTATAAACCATCAGTAGGTTCTCTTTCAACTGAACTGACAGGAAGTGAAATGCAAGCTGGGTACAAATTGAAAAAATAAGATTGATACATAAAGAATAAAAATACACATAGTTGACAAGTTCCTTTAGGCTACATATTCGTTCTGATGTGGTTAAAATGGTGGATCTTTTAATTATTTTAGTGCTTGCGATAGCAGTAGACATTTTACTAAAACTTTATTTATGAAATGCATTTTTAAGAGAATTGTATCAGCAATTTCTGCATTTTTTTTATTTTAGCAATAAAGTGTCTGAATCAGAATCTGGAGATATACTATTACATTCGGACATTTTGTACATGATTCATGCATTTTACGACATCACCGATTTATGACCGATTTAATGAAAAAATAATTGTCCATCAATGTTAACAAGATTCATCAATTTTATTCATATATTTTAGAGATTTTAATATTGTTTTATTTATTTATGTACAAATATATATGTAAATGATACTCAAGGGAGCTAACTATGAAATGCCCAACACATCAAATTCATTACAGTGACAAATTTGATATAACATTATTCCTACATGGGAACAAACATGGTTGTTGTAAGGAGGATTCACTGTATTCTAGATTGCTTAGATTATTAGATTCATTTTTCGCGGCATATAAGTTGTATTTACCAGATGAAGTCAGTTCTGTTATTTTAAGCTATTTTGACCCTATAATATCATCAAACATATTCCCCCTATATTGAATTTGTCTTCTATTTTTTCTAAAGAGTCATTTTTATGCCCCAGCCTGGAAGATCTGCCAGGGGCATTTAGTGGTTGGATTGTCTGTCTGTCTGTTTGCACGTCTGTATTTTTGTCTGTCTGCCATTCCATACATATAAAGCACTATATTTCAAGTTTTTATTGTGATACAGTAACCAAACTTAGACTGTAAGTTCATCTAAGGGTTGCTCACATTTCACTTACATGACATGCCCCTGGGGGGATGGGGTCATTTTATTTGCCAGCATAGAAATTCCATGGGACCAGGGGCATTTGTGTTTCACAAACACATCTTGTTAACCATGTATTCAAATTTTTCACATTCATTTCATATCAGCCCATGCATTTGAGGGTAATATTTCTATTTAGAATATAGCAAATATAGCAAATTTGCTCAAGGTCTGGTGGTTTTATTTGATGACTGGGTTATGATATAGATACATCATATTCAATCCTGCAAGTATGAAAGATTATAGATGGATGGTGATAACTTTAAGATGGAGTGATCACAAAGGGTTGATAATTTGTTATCTAGTATTCTGTCAAACATTTCCCCTACCAGACCTTTCCCTGTAATGTTTGGGTTATAGCTAAACCCCTCAGCAGTTGTGCTCTTATTTTTACTTGTAAGTTTAGCATAAAGCAAAACTATTGTATTGTAATTTTCAAAATTAGAATATAACAAAATATCTATAGAAGGATCTTATTTGTTTACTGTATACCTGGAAATTCCCTTTACACACCCCCACCCCCACCCTCAGGGTATTTCAAACCTTTTATGACAGAAAACATATTCATCCCATCTTAAATATCCAGGTAAACAGTCTCACTTCTTGTTCCAGGTAAACAGTATCACTTCTTGTTCCAGGTAAACAGTATCTCTTCTTGTTCCAGGTATAGAGTATCACTTCATATTCTAGGTAAACAGTATCACTTCTTGTTCCAGGTAAACAATATCACTTCTAATTCCAGGAATACAGTATCACTTCTTGTTCCAGGTAAACAGTATCACTTCTTGTTCCAGGTAAACAATATCACTTCTTGTTCCAGGTATACAGTATCACTTCATATTCCAGGTAAACAGTATCACTTCTTGTTCCAGGTAAACAGTATCACTTCTTGTTCCAGGTAAACAGTATCACTTCATATTCCAGGTATACAGTATCACTTCATGTTTCAGGTAAACAGTATCACTTCATGTTCCAGGTAAACAGTATCACTTCTTGTTCCAGGTATAGAGTATAACTTCATATTCCAGGTAAACAGTATCACTTCATATTCCATGTAAACAGTATCACTTCTTGTTCCAAGTATACAGTATCACTTCTTGTTCCAAGTATAGAGTATCACTTCATATTCCAGGTAAACAGTATCACTTCTTGATCCAAGTATACAGTATCACTTCATATTCCAGGTAAACAGTATCACTTCTTGTTCCAGGTATATAGCATCATTTCTTGTTCCAGGTAAACAGTATCACTTCTTGTTCCAGTAAACAGTATCACTTCTTGTTCCAAGTAAACAGTATCACTTCATATTCCAGGTAAACAATATCACTTCTTGTTTTTGATAACTATTTCCTGATTTTTTATATTTGCAGGACATCATACATCTGATGAATTTAAATGTAGACAACATTGTAGATCAGTTAGCTGCAGCAAAAGTACAAGAATAATCAGTGTATGATTGGAAACATGTTGAAGCTTTACATACTGTTACATACTGGTACCTGTCAACCTCTGAAACCTAAAATGGGGGAGATCTCCTACTTGGCATTGACAGATAAGGGGAGCATGTACAACATCTATAAAGCACCAAAACTTTAATAAATTATTATATTATTATAAATTATTATATATACTATATTTCTTCAATCATCATTATAATATTTGATTTATATATATGTGTGTGTGTGTGTGTGTGTGTGTGTGTGTGTGTGTGTGTGTGTGTGTGTGTGTGTGTGTGTGGTTGTACTAGAAATAAGAATTCCTTTTATACTGTCAATATCTTTGTTATAATTTCAACCTGCATGGTTAGATTTGCTATTCTTACCTGAGATAACACACACGATAACACATTTTGGTGTATTGATTTACTTTATTGATAAAACTTTGTCCTTTTTATCTGTTGCCCCTATTTTCGTGTATTTTCCTCTATTTAATAAATTTGTCTTTTTGGAGTATTTTTTATGTGATTGAATAATATACAACTATACAAGTTTATTGATATATTTTGGTAACACTTGAGAGAGATTAAATTTGTGTAAAGTATTTCGTAACTCAGTGTGTAAGTTTTATTGTCATTCAGGGTGCGGCCCAGGTTGTTTCATGGCCCATGTACAACAATGTGAGCCTGAACCACATTTGGTAATTTGATATTTATAGTTTTATTAAATTTATTATTGAATACAAAGTGCTATAAGTTAAACTTGCAGACTATTATTATTGATTATTTTCCAAACTGAATATAACGTAACTTTAGATATCAGCGCTATAAGTGAAATTTATAGCAAATGAATTTGAGTTATTTTTTACTGAATTTAACATTAATATTTGATATCAGAATTTCAGAGTAATTGAATTAAAAGTAATTTTATAATATTCAGAAATATTTCTATATTAATATATATCTATATGTTATTTGTTGTATGTTGATGGGTCAGGTTTTTATTATCGTTATTACATGTTTTAATAGGGTTCATTAATGATGATGACGATGTGTACCATAAATGAATTGGGCCATACTATATGAATTGTTATTAAATGATTGAGGGTAGCTGGCTAGTCTGGTTATATATATATAGTTGTACAGTTCACCCCGTTATAATGCCTTCAGTTGTAACGCCAAACCTGCATAACACCGCGATTTCTTGAAGAACGGTTTTCCTCCCATGTAATTCACCCTTTATAACACCGAAATCCGCACAATGCCATCTGCTCCCTTCATGGTGATGACCTTGCATTTGGATCCAGAACATTTACTTTTAAATTTCATCATCCTTAAATATTGATGTGAAGTGTTTTAGAAATATTTGTATGTATTTTAGATATATATCTGTAAAATATAAACCAAGTGTATGTATTTTAGATATATATCTGTAAAATATAAACCAAGTGTATGTATTTTAGATATATATCTGTAAAATATAAAACAAGTGTATGTATTTTTAGATATATATCTGTAAAATATAAACCAAGTGTATGTATTTTAGATATATATTGAGGGTGGCTGGCTAGTCTGGTTATATATATATATACATGTAGTTGTACAGTTCACCCCGTTATAATGCCTTCAGTTGTAACGCCATATCTGGCATATCTGTAAAATATAAACCAAGTGTATGTATTTTAGATATATATCTGTAAAATATAAACCAAGTGTATGTATTTTAGATATATATCTGTAAAATATAAACCAAGTGTATGTATTTTAGATATATATCTGTAAAATATAAACCAAGTGTATGTATTTTATATATATATATCTGTAAAATATAAACCAAGTGTATGTATTTTTAGATATATATCTGTAAAATATAAACCAAGTGTATGTATTTTGTGTCTTGTACTAAAACTTTTACATATTATAATGATTTCAATGACGTAATGAGTAAACCTCAATATAATGCCAAACCCGTTATAACGCCAAAATTCAGAAAAATGAAAGGTGATGTTATAACGAGGGTGAACTGTATATATATTTGCCTTTTTCAATACCTCAGAGTTTGTACAATACTCATAACATTCCATATTTTGATTTTGTTTTGCATAAATAAATGGCCATATAGTAACAGTATCATTTGCCAATTCTGACCAATGTTCAGTTTGATTAATTTTTAGCATCAAGAAAATATGTTCACTGTCTGCATTAGCCTACTTTTTGGCAGAAAAATAGGAGGCAGGGTTAACTGAGAAAAATTGGATATCTAGGTTATTTTGAAAATAACAAATATTGGCATAAATTCTGTGTTAGGCTTTATATATCACTGGTACAGTTGAAATCTTAAAGTCTTTTCGGAAACATGATATAAATTGACGAAATATAAGTGGCCCAATGTCAGCTGTTCTTTATCAAAGCAGCAATAGACTTTATATATTGCTGATCGAAGGTATCAGCATGTGGCAAAAATTTGAGAATTTTCAAATATAACTACAGGATTATCAGGAATTGATTACACACCTTTGATGTTGATTGGGCATCTTAAGAGACAGTATGACATGCAGGTGGGCTATGCTTAATCATGCATGACACTTTTCTATTAATACATTCTAATGATTGTATCAATGGAGGCTTTGGTACTGTAAATCCAAGGCACAGGTGTGAAATATACAAACTCAAGATAAGGGTTGAATGAAAGTTATATTTATAATTACCACAAATGACAAAAATCCAGGTCATGTATGTGTAGTTTTAAACCACTTTCAGTCATAGGTAAACTTCAGCTGCATTCAGTCACATGTTAATCACATACCACTACAGTCACGAACAAAAGCCAAAATGGCCAGAGGGAGAGTGACATTGGTGAATGATGACTTTTTCACTCTCTTGTGAGTCCTTTTACAGACAACGATAGTAAAAAAAAATCCTGTGAAATGCAATTGCGGGTTCTGAATGAGAGAGATTTTATACTCCCGTGCCAGAGTGCACTGGCAAGTGGGGAATTGCCAGAATTTTATTGTTTGTATGGGAGTCTTCCACACTAAAGATGAGGGTTGGCAGGTATGCTGTTACAGCTTTACATACTGTTACATGACATTAGATATCCGTACTGTGTTAAGATGTGTGTTATTTACAGCTTTACACTGTTAGATATCTGTACTGTGTCAAGATGTGTGTTAGTTACAGCTTTACATACTGTTACATGATGTTGGATATCTGTACTGTGTCAAGATGTGTGTTATTTACATCTTTACACACGGTTAGATATCTGTACAGTGTTAAGATGTGTGTTATTTACAGCTTTACATACTGTTACATGACATTAGATATCTGTACTGTGTTAAGATGTGTGTTATTTACAGCTTTACATACTGTTACATGACATTAGATATCTGTACTGTGTTAAGATGTGTGTTATTTACAGCTTTACATACTGTTACATGACATTAGATATCTGTGCTGTGTTAAGATGTGTGTTATTTACAGCTTTACATACTGTTACATGATGTTAGATATCTGTACTGTGTCAAGATGTTATATACAGCTTTACACACGGTTAGATATCTGTACTGTGTTAAGATGTGTGTTAGTTACAGCTTTACATACTGTTACATGATGTTGGATATCTGTACTGTGTCAAGATGTTATATACAGCTTTACACACGGTTGGATATCTGTACTGTGTTAAGATGCATGTTAGTTACAGCTTTACATGATGTGTGTTAGTTACAGCTTTACTTACTGTTACATGATGTTAGATATCTGTACTGTGTTAAGATGTGTGTTAGTTACAGCTTTACATGATGTGTGTTAGTTACAGCTTTACTTACTGTTACATGATGTTAGATATCTGTACTGTGTTAAGATGTGTGTTATTTACAGCTTTACATACTGTTACATAATGTTGGATATTTGTACTGTGTTAAGATGTGTGTTATTTACAGCTTTACACACTGTTAGATATCTGTACTGTGTTAAGATGTGTGTTAGTTACAGCTTTACATACTGTTACGTGATGTTATATACAGCTTTACACATGGTTGGATATTTGTACTGTGTTAGGATGTGTGTTATTTACAGCTTTACATGATGTGTGTTAGTTACAGCTTTACATACTGTTACATGACATTATAATGACAATGATTTATTTGAGCAAATACAGTTACAACAATTGGCTGTGGCTCATAGTTTAGCCAATGAAAAATTCTATTTTGTTAATTGCTTGAAATAATATATTTTTATCATAAAAATATATTATAGTTGTACATGCACAAAATCATGAAGATGTTAGACACATAGTTATACATCCCGTCTTCCAATATATTTTTTGAAACATATTTATCTTAGATTTAATGTCATAGAATGTTCATGTACACTGCATCTACTGGTTTCTTCATCTTTAAAAGTGAGAAAATGGGAGTGGTTAATGTCAAGTGCTTGACTCAAAACTCAACAGTTTACATACATATTTTGAAATAGTAATTTCTTTAATAGTTTGTTGATCTGAAATATTGCTGTTTTGATAGGTGACATTTGTCATGATTATTAAATTTCCATTGTTAAATATCATGTTGTAAATCCCAGTATTTATAGTGCTTTTAGCTCATCTGAGCCGAAGGCTCAAGTGAGCTATTGTGATCACTCCCCATCCAGCGTCTGGCGTCCGTCCGTAAACATTTCATATTTTGGATTTCTTCTCTGAAGGGATTTTGACAAAACTTGGCAAGATGCAAGTGCTCAGGGTCCTTTACCAAGTATGTAGTTTTCAGCCAGATTGACCCAGGGATGGATCCAGGGTGGGGCAGAATAGGTCCCAAAAGGTACCCTCTTTAAAAATCATCTTCTCCAGAACCACTGCATGAATTGAAAAACAGATTGTTTCTGAGTGTTCTAATTAGGTTAAGAAATGTTTTTGTGAAAGAATTTTGCAGAAATTTAATTTCTAGAATTTTTATAAATTTTTTAAGACTGCTAAAAGAGGGGGTGCATTTTTCACACTATCAGGTTTTGTTTCAAAACTACTGAAGGAATTTTGACGAAACTTTTCAGGAAGCAAGTGTTCAAGGTCCTTTACCAAGTTTGTAGTTTTAAGCCAGATTGGCCCAAGGGTGGATCCTGGGCGGGGCAGAATAGGTCCCAAAAGATACCATATTTTAAAATCTTATTCTCCAGAACCACTGCATGAATTGAAAAACGGATTGTTTCTGGCTGATCTACATGGAATTGGAATATTAACTATTGACACGTTTTGGAGGTCTTTTTAGACTTTTGTCATTTTCATTAATTTTTGCACGATTTCCTCAATTATCTCCCCTTGCATTCACAATGATGCATTAAAGTGTTTTACTTGTATATAGTAGAAGAAATTTTTTTGAGTAAGAATTTGGTCGAAATTTGATTTCTATAATTTTTTATGAATTTAGTCAAACAACTATCAGCCTACATGTACATATTCTTCTTGGTCTTCTTTCCAAATTTGTAGATGGTTCTCAGGTGAGCGATTAAAGCCCTCTTGGGCCTCTTGTTAACATTTATACAACAAATTTATCAAGTTTTTTTTTTAAATGTTTACAAGCATGGCATTGAAACTAGTAGTAAAAATTGGTGTCAGAATAGGTTAATTATGGATGTAAACAATAATAAATCACCTTTGATATTTCACGTGAATATTCCTTGGTATTAGGGGTATCCAATGTTACCTTGACTTTTGACCCAATGACCTTGACCTTTGAAGTTTACCTTTTTTTTAGAAACTTTAACCTTGGCTATATCTTTAAAAATACTGAAAGAGTTTTGAAATTTTACATGTGCTATCCCTATGGTCGACTCTTTCAATTGATACCTAGATAATAATATTTGACCTACTTTTTAAAAACTTCAACCTTGGCTATAACTTTTAAAATATAAGGAGTAGAGCTTTTGTATTTGAAATTAACAATTTTTATGATCAGCAATTTTAGATGGCATGGTAACCTTTGACCCAGATAATGCCATTTGACTTACTTCTCGAAGACATCCTAAGCATTAACTTTTGAAATATAAGGAGTATAGCTTTGATATGTGAAATGTACAATTGTTATGATCAACCCTTTCATATGGTACTATGACCTTTGACCAAGATATTGCCATTAGACTTATTTTTGAAAAACTTCAACATTGGCTATAACTTTGGACAAAAGAGAGTATATCTTTTAAATTTTACATGTACAATTCTTAAGATTAACCCTTTCAGATGGTACTATGATTTTGACTTTGTGCAAAAGATAATGCTGTTTGACCTATTAGAAAAAAAACATTTACTGGCTATAACTTTCAAAATATGAGGAGTAGAGCATAGATATTTCAGATGTGCGCTCTGTCTAGTCATCCCTTTCAAACAGTACCATGACCTTAATATTTGTAGAAAATGCCATTTGACCTACCTCTTAAAATCAGCCAAAATTGCATAAGTTGAGTATTTGAGGAACAATGCTGCCATGTGCAAGCTGTGTTATTATCTTATAACTCTTGTTCATGTTGCTAGATTTATGGTGGAACACACTTATATTGAACCCTACAACATTGAAATCTGGCTTACAATATTGACATCTGGCTTACAACATTGACATCTGGCTTACAACATTGACATCTGGCTTAATTCGAAATGATTTTGAATTCTGGAAAAATTTATTTATTACACAATAACCTGGTTATTTTGAAAATCCTGTATAATTGAAAGAACCCGTTGGTTTTAATATATCTGGGTTTGACTGTACTTGCCACTAAATCTGGCCAGTAAAATTCACAATATGACAGTAACATCTCCAGCATGTAGAAAATATTTCCACCATATTCTCTGAAAATCATGACTTGTATATAAACTGTATAATGTCATGACTTGTATATAAACTGTATAATGTCATGACCCATATATATATTCTGTATAATGTCATGACTTGTATATATACTGTATAATGTCATGACTTGTATATAAACTGTATAATGTCATGACTTGTATATATATTGTATAATGTCATGACTTGTATATAAACTGTACAATGTCATGACTTGTATATATACTGTATAATGTCATGACTCGTATATACACTGTATAATGTCATGACAAGTTAATATCTATTTTGAGAGCTTTTTGTTAATGTTTACAGCAGTTTAAAGATGGAATAAAGTAATTCAAAGCAACTCGTTTTCCTTTGTATTTTGCATGATTACTCAATGATCTTACTATTATATGATGAATAACATTTTCTGTTTCATTATTTTATGCATGCATTTTCAGAATAATACCTGATTTAATATGGCCAGAGGCATTATAAAGGAATGAATGCATCAACCCTTTTTGGTTGTCAAATAGCACTGGTTAACTCCCTTTATCTTATCCGTTTACCTTTATCAGAACACTTAGGACAAAAATTTCATTCTTGCAAAAACTTGTTGTTTGCTTAGTACTTAATGAGTACTTTTGAGTACTTTATATTTTTATTTTTTACAAAATAGTATATAGGCATGCGCACATATATGTATGCATCTTAGTCACATTAGGTAACTTATGAACCTTGAGTGTGGTAATCTGAAATGTGTGTACACTGTTGTTCTGAAATGTGTACTCTGTTGATCTGAAATGTGTACAATGATGATCTGAAATGTGTACACTTACATCCGTAAATCAGTACATCATCATGAATTGGTTTAATGCCTTCTAGGCCACTCAATGCATTGTCCATTCTTCTTTTGAACTCTTCTGGGGCCACAGATAGACCAACTGTCATCCTGAGCCATTGCTATTTATCCTATGACATGGTGTAGCTAATGTTGTATGAAAACTGCTTTCACAATTAAGTTCTATGTGCCAGAAACCATCTTTGGATCTTCTGTAGAAAATACACAAGCTCGACTCAATTCTGGAAGTATATCCTCTATAGTAGGTGTTGGGTAATGATTGGGCTTTAATGCCCGATTAAGCGATTTGGGATAGAAACACAAACAGATGCTGCAATCTCGTTTAGGTGCTGTGACAAGGGCGGACAGCCATTCAGTTGGAGTGTTCACTGGCGTAATCACTCCACGACTCTCAAGTGGACCTAGATCTACTTTAAGTTTTGACTTCAGCGCTAGCAGTATTTTTCAAGGTGGTAAGCACTAATTGTACAGGTCTCATCAAGCTATCCTGGATTTCTAAGTGTAGCTTGTCCATGAAGAACATCTGCGTATTTCTCCTTGATTTCGTCCTTGATGTCAATTTTAGATATCACTTCCTCTTGTACTTGGCTTCTAGTAAGGAACTTCTCAGTATGCGCTGTGATCAATTCCATGCCTTCAATAGCTTACTTACCAATAATACCACAAAACTGTTTGCCAGGTACAATAACAAACTGTAAGTTGTACTTTTTCTTATTTCTAGGATTATGTTCTGTCATCCTAACAGTCCCAAAAGCATTGGTCTTGTTGTACATAAGCAGTGTAACATCTGATTTCTTCAAATTAACATACTGTGTATCTTTAGCAAGCTGATCATATGTATGAGCAGGCAGAATGTTTTATCTAACTGGAATTCAACTAGCTTATCATTTATACTCATGACAGGAATATGTTTTTTAGCTGGAATATTCTTGTTCAATTTGGCTTTTCCTGTCCTTAAGATGAGACAGTAAAAAGCCAGGTCCCATGTCACAGTAGGTGTCAGCATGTTAAAGAACCCTCACCGCTTGATGTCTGCAAGTGCTGAGCATAGGTATTTTGTGACATCTCCAAATGAGTGAAAGATTCTTGATTGGGACTTCAACAACAATACAACAACAGCTTGTTCAATTGTAAGTATACATGTATTTTCTTCAGATGACAAAGTCATAATTTTGCGCCACAATGTCACTCAGTCAACATGTTTTATTCTCAGAACAAGGTTACAATAGAGTGATCATTATTGGCATGATGAAGGACAGCAGTCATTGTGTCAGTACTCATTACTGTTACATCAGGTTATTCTAAGCTATGATACACAAGGAGATAAAAAAAAATACAAATATCGGCAGACATTTGTATTTATAGAAATAATAACATGAACAAGTTCATAATAAATAAATAAAACAGATTACAGAATATTTTTAAAGTCTGTAACTTTGAAGTAATATCACTTCAACATAACTCATACTAAATCCCAATACACACAGCAAATATTTTTACAAAATTAACGTACCACACTACTTAATATTTACAATATTAAACATCAATAACTAAGGCCAATGGTAAGAATTAATGATGCTCTAACCTTGATATAAAAATTGACAAAATCACTGTATCTACCCAAGATCTACATCTGTACCAAATATGCTGAGCCGAGGTGAAGAAATAAGATAGATATGGCTTTGACAAACAAGAGGACCATGGGTCACATCGTTCACCTGAACTGTGTTGGTATCTTACAAACATGGGAATATCAATTTACAAATTATTATAACACTCCTTCAATTCCTTGTGAGAGGAGGAGGCTTAAAAATGATTGAAAATGACAAAGCTGGAAAAGATGTCGAAAATTAATTTTCCAGTTTATTCCAAAAACAGGAAAATGAATCATGCATCCATGTAAATCACTCCGATGCAATTAATTTATCAATCCATGCAACAGTTCTGGAGATGATTTTCAAAGAGGGGTACCCCTTGAGGCCTCTTTTGCCCCACTCTGGATCCATCCCTGGGCTGATCTCGCCAAAATGAACAAATTAGTTAGTGGACCTTGAGTACCTGCTTCCCAGGAAGTTTCATCAAAATCCCTTCAGCGGTTTTAAAAAAAGATGTCGATAGAGTTAAAAATTACCCCCCCCCCCCCTTTCATTTTTGCAGTCTTAAAAAATTCATAAAAAATTAAAAAAATTAAATTCAGCAAATTTTTTTTTCCAGGAAATCATTAATCTACCAAACTACAGGTTTAATACATAAAATGAATGCATCATAATGAATAAAAGGGGAGAAAATCAATGAAATCATACAAAAATAGATGAAAATTACAAAGTCTAAAAAGAGTCAAAATCATGTTAAAAATTTGTTTTCCACAGTTTACAAAATTTACAATTTGAATCATACATCTATGTTAATCACTCAGATACAATTAGTTTTTCAATCAATGCAGAGGTTCTGGGGAAGATTTTTGAACAGGGGTACCCCTGGAGCCTCTTTTGCCCCACACTCGATCCACCCCTGGATCGATCAGGCTGAAATGAACAAACTTGGTAGAGAAGCTTGAGTACTTGCTTCCTATACAGTTTCATCAAAAACCACTTCAGCAGTCTGAAGTGTGAAAAGTTTACAGACGGACGGACGGATAGACGGACCAGCAACAGACAACAGGCAATCAGAAAAGCTCACTTGAACCTTCGGTTTAGGTGAGCTGATAAAAGCAAAAACAGGGGATAACCAGAAATAAGAATGGCAGTGCCCAATTTCTATATGTGACACTGAATACACCAGTCTAGTTAAAGAAATGAAGAAGATATATCTTGGACAAAGCAAAAAAGACAGGCACGACACTAAAGTCCCCCTCCCTTCCTTGGACTCAGTAGGGGACTAATAATCGATACCTTTAAACTACATCACACTATGTTATCTATGGAATCTTGTTATCTCTAAATTCTTGAACTATTAACTTACTTTGAGATATCAAGAATTCAAGATCACCAAAACATTTTTTACTATCCATAAAAATCAGGACCAGCAACTTTGACATTTTGAATTTTTACTCTTCCGATTTTGACATAAGCAGATTCCTCGGTATTTACAATATATAACAATAAATAACTGAACACAATACATTACAATATATAACATACAATATATAACATATACAATATATAACATTAATAAATAATTATAAACTATACATAACAAAGAATATCACAAGAATGTCTCATTCTGTGTTAGATCTGTTCAAGTTTATGCGCACAGTAGCTTTCACTTTCTCTCGGCACACTGGGCACAGCTTCATTGCTGGAGCACACTGGGCACAGCACACTAAATGTCCACACTTTAAAAACACAATAGATACGGGTAAATCACAACAAATCTTGCACTGAAGTTTTTCATTGTTTTCTTTTATTTCATCTTCAAGTTTTCTTTTCTGTTCAGTCAGCTGCTCTGTTGGGAAAATAAAAACTGTTATTTTAAGTATTCTAAATTTGACAATACAGGTAAGTGTGCATGTACTTATATGTGACAATACAGGTAAGTATGCATGTGACGATGCAGGTACATGAATCTGCAGATGATAATTCAGGTATGTGCACACATAACAATACAAGTACATGAATTTCCAAATTACAAAACCGGTAACTTTTTTTAAGTCTCTCCAGGAAAATACAGGTAACTACATATACCTACATATGAAAGTACAGCTGATTTTGTGAGAAAGTCTGCCCGATAATTTGCGGAAAGCCAGTGGTTTCTTCCGAAGTACATTATAACCTGGTTTACTCCCACCATAAAAAACTGGCCACAAGCATATGACTGAAAAATTGTGTGTGGCTTAAAACAGCAGTTAAGAGTAAGAAAGACTTGTCCTCATTGTTTATGTTATCTGTATGTTTTCTCCAGATTAATTTTTTGTTTATCTTTTGTGTTCAACTATTAAACAACTGGTTTTTTGTTGTTTTTTTTTTTTTAAATGTATAAGGAAATTGACTGATAACAACACAAGATGACCTGGTAATACCTGGAAATCAATGTTATTACACAGGTAAGACCAATACCTGGAAGTTGCTTAAGTACACTACTGTCATTGTAACAACAGGTCCGGTGTTAAAGATTTTGGTGGATTTGACTTCAGAAATAATTGTGTACATGAAAAAATGGAAAAATACAAAATTTGTTGACCTTCTTAGTACAGTTAAATCTGTCTTGAAAGACCACTCCTTCTGCTACTGAAATGTGGTCTTACAAGACAGGTGGTTTCTCTAAAGACAATTATTTAAAGGATTAATTAGGAACATGGTTTTTGTAATGTGGTCTTACAAGACAGGTGGTTTCTCTAAAGACATTTTATTTAAAGGATTAATTAGGCACATGGTTTTTGGAATGTGGTCTCTCAAAACAGGTTGTCTTTCCTGAGAGTGGTGTGTCAAGACAGGTTCCACTGTATTAAGAAGTGATCTGTTTAAAGAAAGATCGGTTTTCAAAAGTTGCACTGTAAGTTGGATACGTGTAATCTTTTATACTACTGTCACTCTACACATAGATATGATACAAAGATTTGTACATCCTCAAAAACTGATATCTACCATCTGACATATCATCCAATGATACCCTTGTCAAAGTACTATGGTCAAATTCATGGCGACTATCACTTTTTATCATGCCACTCTCCTCCATGTCCATTAAAACATCTAAAATATTTTCTCCTCTTAGCTGCTGCCATCCTGAAAGTAGTTTATTACAGTATATAAATTGAAAATCAACAATTTCTGATTGAATAAGCTGTTTTTTTTTAATTTAGTTTTTACCTCTTAAAATATATCTACATATTCTATAGAAAAACCATGAAATATAATGTCTTAAAATAGAATCTGGATACCTAACTTGCTTGAAGGTAACTTCTACCAACTCTACATATAAATAAAGTGATATATATTCAATATACCAGGTACCGTAATACAAATGATATCCCTGTTTATTACATGACACTCTTATCATCTAGTTTCTGATTGGCTTGTTTCATACTCTCTGTACTTAGTCAATCATTATATTAACCTATAAATCGCTTCATAGGTTGATATAACAATCCAGCACATCAAGGTCATACCCCAAAATAGCACAAGGGAATTCCCAAGCTTTGGCATGCTTGGTGTTCATTGTATTACCAATCATCAATGCTGTCTAGCTATATTTAGCATCAAGGAAGTGCAATTAAGTTGACAGATGACGAGAATGTAAACAATCATTTTCGTTTAGCCAGTCTATTGATTATGATGGTGTCCAAACAATATTGAAATAGAAGGATTTTAAGAATTACTAGACATGCAACACATTTAGCCATTTAAAACTGTTATGTTGTAGCTGTTCATCCTTAATAAGATCACAATACATGGCGAGATTACCACATCTTACTGATATTTGCGAATTTTACACATTGACATTGGTGTGAAACTAATTAAATGTCATGTAATTAAATAATTAACGACCTCATTTTCAGTTAATACATGGAGTTGTCAGCCCAAGAAAGCGATATACCTTATCACTTTTTGGGGTTGATAACACCAAGTATTTAACTGAAATGAGGTCAATAATTGTATAATATCTTGAATGAGGTCAATAATTGTATAATATCTTGAATGAGGTCAATAATTGTATAATATCTTGAATGATTCAGAACTTATCAACACAGGATATATTACTTCCAATGTCAAACTTGATGATCATGATGAAGATAATGATGGAGATAATGATTTGGATGATGATGATGATGATGATGATGACATGTTGGCAGTGGTAGTGATAATGATGATGGTGGTGGTGGTGGTGATGATGATGATATAAATGCTACTATGGTACTTTATTTTGATGCATACATGTACATTCAGGTATTTTGTAGATTTTAAAACATTCAAACCTAATGTCTCCAGAACTTGCTCCACAGCTATCTTGATATCCCTTGGTAGATATCCCATTTCAAGTACACTTTGTGCAGCATCTGTCAAGAGAGGATGTTTTCTCAGAGTGGATTCTGGGTACTTATATGCTGTATTAGTGCTTGTCATATCTGAAACATAGATTTTGGTATTTGTTTATTTATTTGTTTATTGTTTTATGCTACTCTCAAAATATCTCAGTTCTAAAATGAAGACCTGAGGCTGTTATATGGTGGATGACACCACATATCTATTCTCTATGCATTCCTTACATAATTCTAATAAATCGGAATAAGACCTGACTGTATCGAGATTTGTCATTTTTTGGAACACAGATTGTAGTTTATTCCCTTCACTTTACAAACATCTATACACAAACATGTATATCTCCGTACATGTATCTATTTTTAAGTCATGTGATTGATACTCACAATTGGTCACATTTACAAATTGGTGCAAGTGTAATGAAGAGCTAAATGTAATTTTGTGTGGGTATGCAGAGTGGATATAGAAATTTCCACCTGAGTGAAGAATATATGTGTTGTCATGTGTGACTTGTCTTCACCCTAGGGTATGGGCAGAGAAATTCTGGCTTGGCAAAATGTTTGATACATCTGTCCAAGGTATGAGAATGGTATACATGTATACCATACAACAATTACCACTTCTCATTTAAATTTGTATCATGGTATAAATATCACATCTATCAATTCATTTATTTCTCTAATTATCACTACTTTCTATCTTTTTGTTCTTTTCTTTTTTGGTCTGAAACCTCACTTCTTCAATTTATCTACCAAATAACAACACTGATATACATGTGTAAATCATTTTATCAAATTATAATACTGTAAAATCCATATATATATACGTGATTTTTAAGAATTAAACAAATAAACATTTACCAGAAATTTGTTCATTTGGAGGTTCATTGCTGTGGGATTCTGACACTGAAGGTTCTTCATTTTCAGACTGCATAAATTTATAGGATTAAAATATTAACTATCAAATAGTCATAAATGAGCAATGAACAATAAAAATTGTTATGAATAAAAACTGCTAAAAATGTCAAAAAATGAATGTACACTATACAAATGATAAATGCAAGATTGTGAAATGTCAAAATACAACATAAAATACCACAAGTGTTGACATACACAACAGAGAGCTCAGATGGTAGAACACCAGATGTACAACATGTTCAATACCCAGTCATGCCAGATTTTCAGATTTGAGTTTTTTGTCTCCTGTCTGCACAACTCTATGCCTAGATGGAGGATGAATGATCAAGGATGTACAGTTTGTTATCTTCGTCAGATTGCACACATATTAAACAATGCAATACAGTATCTTTAGACCCTAAGTTGACAGACAAAAATTACATCTATGTAAAGTCTTGAAATATCTTTAATGATAAAAATGTATACTGCCAATACTTTTTACTTCTGTTTCAGAAAAATGTCCATCATATCATGATTGATCTAAAAAAAAATCACAAAATTGTGTTCTATATAGCCGAAATAATGCAATACCTGGCTACTGGTCCTATCTGGTTACTGGTCCCTGACCAGTATTATGTCAAAAAATTACCGACTCAAAACACAAAATATTCATTTTACCTGATGTTGATGACAGGAAGTCGACTGTGATGAAGACATTAAAGAAACAAATTGTTGTCCTTTCAAAGCAATCAAATATTCACAAGATGGCGACCACCAAGCATGTTCTAACCATGGGTCAACCTGAGGGTCCCAAGATGTCAACATTATTCCGCAATGGAAACATTTCACCTTATCACCTTGATCTGAAAAGATTAAAAATAAATTGTAGTCACTGAAATGTTTTTACATTCCTGATTCATATTATTCTTATAAGATTTTAGTTACCAATATCAAGATGCTCTACCAAAACAAAAGGAAACAACAAAACAGAATAAATGAGAGGCACTAAAATAAAGGTGGTACATACATCTATATTGTGGAGAGAGGGGACAGGGGAGAAAGAGAGAAAGGGGAAGAGAGAGAGGGGGTTGAGTGGGACAGAGAGGGTTGGAGTAAGAGGAGAGAAAGAAAGAAAAAAAGGTGAAAGAGAGGAAAAACAGTAAAAGATAGAGAGAAACGGAGAGAACAACTTACATGTACATGTAGGCCTTCTGAATACATTGCACTTACTTTCAAAAAAGAACCCAGCATCAGCCATGATTTTGGGTGTTTGTATTTTTATCCATTTAGCAAATGATTCCACCCGACTTGCAGTGTCGGTGTATCGTGGATACTTTGAAGGAGAGGCCAAAGAAGTGACAATATCATCACCATTTTCACCATGTTGAGAAATTGCTGTTAAATTCTGATGATTAAATGTAGCCATTATATAACCATAAACCTCTGTGTGATACCATTCTTTATCATACAAAAATAAAGCTGAAAATAATGAAACAAAAAAATATTACTGTCAGATCACCTGTGTTTCAGTTATGTCAAATGTCAATTCTGTAACTGATTACTATTGAAACGTAAGTTACAATGTATCTTTTTTTTTACTTACAATAATTACAATGGTAAGAGCATTAAGCTTTAAACCATGAAATCTCTCACCTCTTTTCAGAGCAGGTACAATGTACAAGCCCCACTGGAACCTACACTGATTTTGTGAGAAAGTTTGCCAGTTTACTTGCAGAAGGCCAGTGGTCTCTTCCCAGATACATTGTAACTGGCTTCTCTCCTCCACCAATAGTAACTGGTCTCCACAATATAACCGAGATATTGTAGAGAGTGGTGTAAAACACCAGAAAAGAAACAAACAGATCATGCGACAACAGTCAACAATCATCAACATTGTCACATGTAGTCTGCCAATGTACTTGCCCAAATGGAAAAAGCCATAGTCAAACTACTGATTGTATTATAAGAACTTGTTTTCAAATAACAGGTTTTATGCCTCTGACAAAAATTGTAACTACATGTACACTCGACATACGTGCAAGTCACCATGAGACTCTGGTTCTTATGGTCTATGACATCATAATACTAAAATACAGTGAAACCTGTATATAGGGGTCACCCAAGGGACCATAAAATATTGACCTTTATGTGCAGGTGACCCTTATATACAGGTTCAATTTAGTTGAAGTATGCAGTCAAGGGACTTGAAAAAATTGGCCTTTATAAACAGGTAATCCTTATATAGAGGTGGCCACTATAGCAGGTTTTACTGTACCTGGAAATATTTGGCCCTGGTTATTATCAGCTTTTTACATGTTTTACGACAGAAAACATTATCACCATTAGTCTCATATATGACATGTATGTCCATGTTTAATTATCACGATTAGTCTCATATATGACATGATTGTCCATGTTTAATTATCACCATTAGTCTTATAGATGACATGTCCATGTTTAATTATCACCATTAGTCTCATATATGACATGTATGTCCATGTTTAATTATCACCATTAGTCTCATATATGACATGATTGTCCATGTTTAATTATCACCATTAGTCTTATATATGAAATGTATGTCCATGTTTAATTATCACCATTAGTCTCTTATAGATGACATGTATGTCCATGTTTAATTATCACCATTAGTCTCATATATGACATGTATGTCCATGTTTAATTATCACCATTAGTCTCATATATGACATGTATGTCTATGTTTAATTATCACCATTAGTCTCATATATGACATGTATGTCCATGTTTAATTATCACCATTAGTCTTATATATGACATGTATGTCCATGTTTAAATATCACCATTAGTCTCATATGAATGAAATGTATGTCCATGTTTAATTATCACCATTAGTCTCATATAGATGACATGTATGTCCATCTTTAATTATCACCATTAGTCTGATAGATGACATGTATGTCCATGTTTAATTATCACCATTAGTCTCATATAGATGACATGTATGTCCATGTTTAATTATCACCAATAGTCTCATGTAGATGATATGTATGCCCATGTTTAGTTATTCAGCTTGAATTTCTATTTCATTCAAAGGGTTAAGAACATTCAGATAGCATATGGAAGTTCCTGGGTTCGATTCCCAGTCTGGTCACACATTTTCCCCCTACTGCTACTTTTTGTGCCTAAATATCCTACTGCAGTGTGTTCTGAATCTCATGGATTTCCGGTTTCAAAAGTCTTGTTAAGGGAGGGAGAGTGTAGTGGTGTCGCAGGTCTTGGGTCCAGATAACTCAGTTGGTAACAGCATCCAGATAATATTTGGAAGGTTCTGGGTCTATTGCCAAAATCTTGTTAAACTTGTTTATTAGTAAAAAAAAAAGGGAAGATTGTAGTAGTGTCGCAGGTGTGAGTTCTGATAGCTCAGTTGGTAAGAGCATCCAGCTACATGTAGTGTCCGAAAGGTCCTAGGTTTGATTCCCAGTTTGGTCGCACATTTCCCCTGTTTGCTACACTTGCAAAATGTAGGTGCTGTACTTCAGTAAAAACAAAACTTGTGTTACATATGCATGTCTGTTGCTACTTATGGCATGCAAAATACGGTTTAGTATGTAAAATGCATGCAAAACACATTTGCATAAGTGTGATGTACTGTCCGGATATTTTGCTCTGTTACCAGTTTAACTTGGTTATAAATTTTGTAATGAGAAACTCCTGGTTGAAAAGACACAGACTGCCAAAACTGTTGTGCTATGGTTTTGTCACCCTAAGGAGTCTGCAGTGTATGTATATCACGATTGTCAGTCTTATAACCTTTCTCACATATCCATAGTAACGTTCTTTCAACTAAATTATCTTTATTTAATGTTAAGACGTTGCAGTATACGTCTAGTCGAGGTATACTTTGACCTAGTTTTTGTGTTTGTCGTATTGGTTATGAAATATGCATATTTGTCGTTTAGTTTCCAGGGTCATGTGTGAAATACATTATATGATGTACATGTAGGTTTATAGGTCTAAATAATTTGTACATGTGACTAAAAAACATTTTAATAGTTTCATGATATTTCCGTGTGAAGTGGAATAGACTACATGAAGCTTAAAAAACTGTACTGATGTAATTTTGATATTTTGAACATGTACTGAAAGTCTGGGGAATTATACTGATTGTAATATACATTTATTTTGTAGCCTTTACGGATTTGTTCTGATAGAATAAACTTTTACTGTGATACCTTCTAATGAGTCTTCTTTCATCACAAGGGGGGCGGGGCAGAATAATAGGATCACTTATAAGTTCATCACGTTTTACGGTTTATGACACAAACGGCCTTTCATAGTATACAGTACACCAAATGCTATTTTTACGGTAAGGCGATTTACCAAAACAGACTTGAATTACCGAATCAGAGTACAGTTACCAAAACAGACAGAAAAACAATACCGAAACACATCACCAGCGATATATATTAGCTTTATATATTGCTGACATCACAAAGGTACAATGATGACCATAGCAAGATACAGAATGTTTAAATAATTATTTAAAATGTATTTTGTAACATGACTTATGTATAATTATTGATTAAATTAGTTGTAGTCCGTTTCGGTAAATCGTCCGACTCTTATTTTTCTTTGAATTATATACTGTTGCAAGGTCTATTTTTGCAATAAATTAGAATAATTGTTTTTTCTTCTATATGCAAACTTCTTCCAGTGCAAACAGATCACATATTACAGGATATACCCTACCTATCCAACATTATCCTTTCATTACAATTATACCTTCCCCTTCCCCTGTTTGTTTACAATAGATCGAGTAAGTTTAAATCAGTACACAGAACCCGATTTTTATTATCTCGCTCAACAACCTTTCAGATACATGCCAACACTATACACAGGTATTCTGTTTTTCATTGAACGCCATTCTAGAATTCTCTGTAGGTTTCCAGTGTATTATCGGGTTGTAAGACTGCATTTAGGCCTGGTTAATAAACTGATAATATATACAATGTAGCACAAACCACAGAAACCTGAAATTCTGTACATATACATATCATTTACATAGCTGCCCTCTGTAATGAGGGTGTGATTTTTTTTACAGATTATTTTACAGAGGGCAGCTATGTAAATGTTTTGTATATCAATATACGGACAGAAGTTCAGCTTCCTGTGCATAAACATTGATTGTTTAAGTTTAAACTGTATTTATTACAGAAAACACATAGGCAAGAATACATTTACAAAGAAAACAAGCTTAAAGCTTATATTAATTCTTCTCCCTGAAAAGTAGACATCATAAGTACAATTGAACAGCACATAAAAAAGCGCCTATATTTGAATATATGAATGTAATATCAGAAGCTTTCCTCGTACCGTAAACCTAAGTGCATTGTAAGTTAACGATAGTGATCACGGTATCGGCACAACAGAAGGAATAAGAAGTAAGAAATAAGAAGTGACTCAGCAGTTTACATATATGTACTATTTTCCTTTATTTAGTAGTTATGTCTTGTTATCATTTACTTACTTAGTTGTCTTACCAATAGTGTGATTTAGGACGCTATAGAAGGAGATTATTAAGAGAAACGTTTACTTTCTAGTAAGAATTTTTGAACCGTCGAGAAAATGTGCAACTTATCTTCTCGAGAAAGAGAGGGGTTGCCGTGCAACTACTTGATGGGGCAATGTTGCAATGTCTGCTGATGGTATGATTTCTACATTTAAGAAAGAAATGTTCCGCTGACTCCACCTCGCCACAGAGACAAAGCGGGGAGTCAACAATGTTTTTACTAAAAAGATGTTATTTAAGTGTAACATATACTAGAAAAGAGTAGAGTCTTCTGTGAGATCTACGACATGGAACCAATGCATTTGTCCCTCATAAATTTGTTTCATTTTTATCTATATCTTTTAATTTATTTGATTTGGTCTATGTATTTTGTTTTTCACAATACATAAAGTTTTAATTCTACGTTTACGGATATTAAAATGGTTTAAAACTTGTAGTACAAACTAGAGATGGTA
>BROG01000127.1:0-70000 GCA_030159075.1 Atrina japonica
TTGGAATATAAATGTTATGTGTAGGCTCTCCATTACAATATACCATATTATACCAATAATATATCATATAAGGTGGTTATATGTTTGCCATATTTCTCATGGAGTTATGAACAAAGATTTTACTCATGTTTACTCATTTATCCAGCATTTGATAAACTTCGCCCATGTCTAGCTAATTTTCCAACTTGATCTGACAAGTCAAGTGAGTTACTCCCTGTTCTTAAGTTTTTACTAGCATCTGTCATCACAATCTGTATTGTCATAATCATCATGTGTTGTCAGTATCTGTGTTGTCATCATCATGTGTTGTCAGTATCTGTGTTATCATCATCATCTCTGTTGTCAATATATGTATTGTGTTGTCATCATCTGTCATCATCATGTGTTGTCAGTATCTGTTGTCATCATCATCTGTTTTGTCTATATGAATTATGTTGTCCTCATCTGTCATAACCATCATGTGTTGTCAGTATCTGTGTTGTCATCATCATCTGTGTTGTCAGCATCAGATTACTTACCTTGACATCTTCAGAATCGCTGGGACAATACAATGGAACCTGTCTTGAGAGAGACCGCTGTCATGAAAGACATCCTGTCTTCAAAGATCACATCCATAAAATCACTTGTTTAAAAAGTTTTTTAATTATAACATCTCTTGAGAGGCCACTTATCTTGAGAGACCATTGCTACGTTAATCATTTTTATTATGTACTCTATGGTCCCTGACTTCAAGTGTTATCATTATTGCAATATTTTCATTAAGAGAACATCAATTACCTGTATATGATAAATATGTAAATCCATTATTGATTTGAATTCAAGTGTAATAACTGTAAATACTGTACATGTACATAATTTAATTTAAATAAACTGTACAGACATATATGTATATATATCATATGTACAGAGTTTGTATAACATTTGTTGTCGTGTTCTTATTTATATAACTACAGATCACATGTATATGTATTTGTGTCAGGTATGTACTGTACAGGGGTTTTATTCCACAGGTTGTAATTTCCAGTTTTCTATCTCCTGGAACAATCACCTTTTCTAATTTGTGGATTTGGAGTAAACTTAAAAAAACTCAAGTCCAACAAAAACAGCCCATAATATATTATGTATATTATAAAACATTATGTATATTATAATATATTATGTATATTATAATATATTATGTATATTACTATATACATTGTACATATATATATAATTTTACTTTATGACTGGTACTTGACATGTAGTTGATATGTAGAGTGAAAGGTACTTGATAAGTACAGTGACATGTATAACTTGATATGTAAAGTGACATGTAGTTGATATGTAAAGTGACATGTAGTTGATATGTACAGTAACAAGTATATATGTACAGTAACAGGTACTTGATATGTAAAGTGACCGGTACTTGATATGTACAGTGACATGTATAACTTGATATGTAAAGTGACATGTAGTTGATATGTACAGTAACAAGTATATGTACAGTAACAGGTACTTGATATGTACAGTGACATGTACTTGATATGTAAAGTGACAGGTACTTGATATGTACAGAGATGTGTACAGTGACATGTATAACTTGATATGTAAAGTGACATGTAGTTGATATGTACAGTAACAAGTACATATGTACAGTAACAGGTACTTGATATGTTAAGTGACAGGTACTTGATGTGTACAGTGACAGGTACATGATATGTACAGTGACAGGTACTTAATATGTACAATGACAGGTACTTGATATGTTAAGTGACAGGTACTTGATGTGTACAGTGACAGGTACATGATATGTACAGTGACATGTACTTGATATGTAAAGTGACAGGTACTTGATATGTACAGTTACAGGTACTTGATATGTACAATGACAGGTACATGATATGTACAGTGACAGGTACTTAATATGTACAATGACAGGTACTTGATATGTACAGTGACAGGTACTTGATATGTACAGTGACAGGTACTTGATATGTACAGTGACAGGTACTTAATATGTACAGTGACATGTATTTGTACTTGATATGTAAAGTGACATGTAGTTGATATGTACAGTGACAGGTACTTGATATGTACTGTGACACATTGGCATACTTGATATCCTATTTGGTATGTACAAAGTGACGGGTACTTGATATGTACAAAATGACAGGTTTTTTATATGTACAGTGACAGGTACTTGATATGTACAAAGTGACAGGTTTTTTATATGTACAGTGACAGGTACTTGATATGTACAGCAACTAGTACCAAAAAGAAAAGAAATATTTGATTAAAAAACAAACAAGTTTTATTTACCACATGGCCATTTTTATTTACCATATGACATATTTATTTTTTCTGTCATGTTTAACACATGATGCATAATATTACAGTAATTTTAATATTCTATACCATATCAGTATATGGCCTCTCTCCTTTACAAAATTTAACACAGACATTGGTGTTAGATAAACTGGATTTGGAATACATCGAGATCGGGATGGAAAAGTTAACAAAATGGATAGGTGACTTTTTCACATTTCCTATTGATAGCAATGTACTATACACTGATAATTTTTTATCATACCTTATACTTGTAGGATTGATTCCTCATTTCATCGATTCCTTTAACTTATCATCATCTGTCACACTTAGACTCGCCCATTTCATAAAATAGTATAGCCTACCGTCATCATATAGGAGTGAACAAATTGGTATTGCATGTAAAATTTGGATTCTAAAACATACACCCCTGAATTGTAACATTGGACTCTTCCATTCTTTGAAATAGGTGAGTCCAAATGAATTTGATGAGTTAAATCACATACAAGTAGTTATCAAAAGTCGGAGACATGATCTATATTTACTCACGAATTTTGTACAAAAATATACATATAATGTATTTAGCTTGTCTGACATAGCAAAGTAACTAAGATGTTTAGACTGTATAAATGTTAACTCAGGTAGAACTATCATGAACCATTTACCCTTGTAGGCCTATATCCTTAAGAGTTGAAATCTTATGAATTTTTATAATGCTCTAAAATTAGCATGCAAATAAAAGCAAGATCGTGAAAACAAGCTCAGGGCCCGAAGTCACCAAATTTACTCAGTACTCAAGCTCAACTAAATTTTCATGATTTTCAGGTAAATTCAGACAAAATTTATTCTGTAATTGGACATGTGTGTATATTGACAGCATACAATTGTAAATAATGATAAAAATTATTGCTCATTTGAAGAAAACTTCAGAAATATTCAAAAATTGTTTAAGTACCGTTCTCAACACATTTATTCATGATTTTACAGGAAAATCATAAATGTGACGCAAAAATGTATATGTGAATGATGAAAAATAATAATATGTTTCCTAATCACTCAAACCCCAAAGTTTTACCAACGATTATATGGTCAAAATGATGAAATTAAAGTTGAGTTTGAGTACTGAGTAAATTTGGTGATTTCGGGCCCAGGTGTTGGACATGTGATATACATGTACTGTACAATTATTAAGATATACAAGAATGTTTAAACCATATCCAGCCTACCTGAAAGCAGTTCAATGCCTTTTAAAATAAACACCTTTAATATAGCAAATATTGACAATGAAAGTTATTTTCTCTGGTAAAGTCCCAGATAATGCTTTGGCACTGAAGCATTAGGTAGATGGCTCCTTACAAGTTTCCATGTATAGTCAATACCAACTACCAGTGAGAAAGCTCTGTACATGTACATATGTATTTTAGACACAATCATATACCTCGCAAATCTCTTACACAGAGTTGTCTGTCCTTGCACGCCTTAACAATATCTGTCAACATCTTGATGTTTGCCAGTTTCTGGCAAAATATATAAATCTACTACAGATTTTATTCTTTATAATGTATAGGTCTTTTTGGCATATATATTTTAGTGCTGACATAGAAAAAATACCATTTGAGGTGAAAATACTTTTTAAAAATGGATATAAATATAGGCACTAAGTTTCCTCACTCTGTGTAATTTGGTTTTTATATACATTCTGGGGGTTACATGACCGCATATTTTGGGACTTCTTTTTTTAACATTGACAGAGATTGTTGAGGAGTGCAAGGACCGACAAATCTGTGTAAGAGATTGATACCTCGCATACCCAATAAACATTCTTACCTTGCAAATACGTAACTTCCAATACAAAATGCACTTTCCACACAAATTATGTTCACCGTACTTTATTTATTAAAATCTTTTAGAGCGAATAAGAAGTATCAAGCAAAATAGAAAAAATAAACAACAAACTTAATGACTAGTAAACAGTACCAACACTAATCGGTATATAGGGATCACGTACTGTGGCATCAATATACATGTATATGGACATTTGTAGGTTTCAAAGGGCCCTTAGCACTCACTTACAGCAAAAAATCATATAGAGTTGCCTACCTACAAATCCTTTAAAACTTCTCTTTTGTTGTTTTTAATCTGATTCTTGTACTTAAACAACAAAAAAGTTTGAATAGAAGACATTCCAAACATACGTGTAAATGTGAAATGACATTTCATACGCAAAAACTTGAAGTCTATACTGTTGCTGACATTATAACTGATGTTACATACAAATTTGAAAGAAAAATATCAGAATTTTTATACCAATGAAAATATAAGCTGAAAAAATAATGTAATCTTTTTTTCTTGTTGGAACAAGTTATTGGCTGCATGTCATACTATGTCACACGCGCCCGTGTATAATGCTGTCGGTGGTATTCCAGGAAGACTCTGTGTCTAGCTAAGCAAACCTGTCTCTTCATCCGATACATTCTATAATTTGTTAATAGTTACATGGGAGGAAAAAGTAACAGCTGCCTGATCTTCAATTATTAGTTTATTTAATTCTCATTAGAAATGAAAATGTGAGGCAGCAGAAGGTACATAACAGACAGTGCTGTGTATCATGATTCGAAAGTATATCACAATATGTAAAGCCTATCATCATGTATCAAAATTTATCATCAGTGAAACATTGGAAATAGTAGTGTGAAACACAGAAACAGTGAATGTGAAATTAATACATGTAATTACTCATTACATCTTATATATTGCCATTGGTAACTTATTTTAGGCAAAATAGATCATTTATTGATATAGCGCTTACATAACACTGACAAACATTGAATATACAAATAAAAGAAACAACATACATGTAGTTCCAGACTTTTTTCCTGGAAAATATTGATGTTATTTTTTACATATCAGAATATTGTATCTTAAAGTCACATTCCGGGGACATTATTGTAATTTTTGACATTTTCATTAGAAAACCACTCCTAACAGACAAAAATGAAAAAAAAAAATTAAAATTTCATGTATTAATGAAGTTATTAGGGGAATTCTATAGGGATTCTTAAATATACCCTGGTGAATGAGTGGTATAAAGGGTGTGCTCTATTCACTGCGAGAGTTCTGTTCCAGGACAGTCTCAGAACATTTTACAATCGAATGTACCAGGGCAGGAAGTAGTTATTTCAAAGATGTCCATAAAATTTACATAATTCATGTCAATTTATGGCTAAATTGGTTGCCCAGGCTAGTGTTCCAGAGCATTTGATTCGTGTTCCATCTGTATGGATTGTCCTGGACAGTGAACGTACACGCTCAGTAGAGCGTCACCATGTGACCGGTAACACCTTACCATTTATAAATAGATCAATGTGTTAGGTGTTTCCCATGATTAATTAACTAATTAGTTGGAATAGGACTTTGAAAATACGACGAAAGTTCATGAAAAGTTTATTTATGGACATTACTCCCCAGAATGTGGCTTTAAGAAATAAAATTGCAATATACCATTGTATCGATGTATGTTGCAGGACTAATAACAGATATGTGGGTGTGTTTTATGAAAATTGCTTGAGAAACCCAGGTTTGACACTTTTTCACTTGCAATTGACTAACTCAGTCTTACTATTTGTATATGAAAACCACACTGGACCAGACCTTATTTTTACAAAAATATACAGGTATATAAGATTTGTTATACCTGTGTTTAGCTCTTAATTGTTATAGTACATCAAGTACGAGTAGTAAAAGTAGAAAAAATCGAGAAAAAAAATCCATTGTATTGTGTCTACAAGATTCCTAAATGAATAAATAGAAATTGTTAACCTAACGGGTCATAACTCTACATAACTGACCTATAACCTTGAAAAAAGGGAATCCACCTCTAACCATGAGGAACATGTGTACCAACTTCGATAATGCTAGCCCTAATGGTTCTCTTTGTATTGTGTCTACAAGATTCCTAAATGAATAAATAGAACTTCTTAGACTAACGGGTCATAACTCTACATAATCAACCAACAACCTTGAAAAGGGGAATCCACCTCTCACGATGAGAAGGAACATACCAACTTTGATTATGCTAGCCCTAATGGTTCTCTTTTTATTGTGTCTACAAAGGTAGTGCCATACCACAATATGTCCATCTAGGAAGGGTGTATAATAATGGTGAGAGAAGTAAATACATAAAATGTAGTATAGACAAGCAATACAGTATGTATCAAAATCATGTGATCAATAAACAAATGAGCTGGTACAGCTGTGTACAGAAACTTATATAACAAGTACAACTACATTTCACATAAAAGTCAAAAATAAAGTTCTAAAAATGACACAAGGAAAATTATAAACAATGTAATAAATATGATAACATCTACTGATTTCATAGAATTCAGTTAAATATTAAACAGGCAAAACAGAATTCGAGATATGCATGGTATGGTATATCAATGTTAAAGTTATTATCAATAGTTTCAACTACATGTATCTACATGTACTGGTACTAATATTCATAAACTGCAAATCTGGTTAAATATACATGTACACAGTAAATGTAAATACAGGAATGTATATACATATTACAAAGTTGAGATATATGTTACAAAATATCACTTAAACAAACACACTGGATAAGGTGACAATCTGAAGTGAAGGTTGACTATCTACATCGGGTAACAGTGGAACTTGTCTTGGGAGAAAAACTATCATGAACGACCACATTCATAAAATCACTTGGTTAACTCATCAACCCCTGAAAAACAATGGACTCTTCTGTAAATAAATGACATGGACCAGTCCAAATGTGTCTTCAGGGGCAAATGAGTTAGTGTGTTTTTTTTAATTACCTCTCTTGAGAGAGCATCTGACTTGAGAGACCATGTTTCCATGGCAAATGGGATGGATTATGAAGACAGGTTCCACTTTACACATGTCTTATAGAAAAAAAACAAAGTTCCAAATAAAAAATGCAGCTTCCTTCTGTCCAAAAGATGAAATGATCCATAAGAAGATAAAACCTAGTATAAATGTATGTTGTTAACTCATTCAACCCTAAATACACATTTGGACTGGTCTAAGTCATTGATTTACAAAAGAGTCCATTGTTTTTCAGGGGCTGATGAATTTAAGTAGGCCTACAACTGTGAAGGAGTTAAAAAGCTGACATCAGCAATAATTATCAATATCATCTGCTTACATGATCTGTACTCCATTCTATTGAACTACAAAATTAAAAATTGTCCGTATATTTAAATTATATCTTGCTCCCTTTCTCACAAACCCTTTACCTTCTGTTGTTGTGTCTGATTAATGCATATTTTGCTATCTTTTCTGACCCAAAAAAGACCTATTGTTACCCCTGCCTCAAAGACTGCAAAACAGAATTCATATATGCCCTCTAGTGTACAGTTAGAAATTCTGTTTATGGAAGATAACTCTGTCAAGCAAAAAGTGATATCACCTGGCAATAGTTACAATCATGCCTGGCATTCTGGCTCCATCAGTTCAGATTAGCAGTGATGTTCTCCAATGAAATTTCTCCAAATTATCATGTGATGCACTAATTTCTTATTTACCCAGTATTTTCTGTTGTTATATGTTTCAAGGACTTGATACCCATCGAGTTATCGGGTTCTTGTATATTATCACATGTATTAATACATCTGGTTTCCAGTTCACAACTTAGAAATACACACAGTTCACAACTCTCTCAAAGGATTACAGAACCTTGAAAAATATGACATTTTTCTGGACATATCCAGTCTCATTTGTACATGTCTGTAATCTTCATTTCTGACATACAGATACTTCATACATACTGCATACCTGTAAATTTTCGCCCCTGCTTAATTTCTCACTTTTACGACAGAAAACATATTCACTCTGTCTTAAATTCACCCTAGATCATCATAGTTTCATGGATGGCATGTATGTCCATGTTTCAATTATTCAGCTTAAAAATTTCAATTCATTTTAAATTCGCCCTCTGATTTTAGGGCAAAAGTTGCAAAAACTAAACTGGAGTGAAAATTTCCAGGTAAACAATAACTCTTATAACAATTATTACATAGATAAATTCACACAAGTATTTGACGACTAGGGGTTAAATATTTTAATGAATAAATAATATCATAACTAAGTGAACAGTTATTGCACAAGCAGTGACAAAAAAAAAATGTCATGATCCTCTAAGTAACAACACTATTTCGGGAAGACATTATTTTCTTCAAACAAATATAGGGATCATCAATAAAGCAAAGAAAATTATTGGTAACACTTATCATTAAACATCCAACAATGCAACTATAAACCCAAAACTTCAAAATAAAAATGCATATGCAGTATAACATCATCAGTGATACATGAACTCTGACACAGTTCTAATGCTCCGCTTTTAAATCGTGATTTAGATGTTTCTAAAAAGAATCAATCAAAAAGCATTTGAAAACTGATTATTCTTTGACTTAAAAAAAAATATATATTTCCAATAAATATGTCATACAATATAAACTGGTCCATTACATCGTATCTCATTTAAGTGTGAAAAAGTGTACTGTATGTGACAGTATTCTATAGTATGTTCTGTTTACAGTGTAACTACAAGGAGACATACTCTATACAAACACAGCATACAAAATCAACTTGTACTCTTTGATTTGCCTAATTCAATTCAATTCAAAGGATGTACAAATACCTCTCTATGACTATGACATGATATAAAATAAACTGGTTTGTTATAGTCTGTCCCATTAAAATGTAAATGCAGTGAATGTCACTAAAGTGCCACACCTACTGGACATTGGGCCTAAGATTCAGGTATTTTACAGAAAAACTGTGATTTTCACTATTTACACCAAGGGCCCAGCTAAGGATCAGTACACGTAAGTACGTGTTTTAAAGAAGTCTAATGTATTGTGAAGACTGGGAATCAAAACTACAGCCTCACAGTTTTCAAGTTGATTGCTCTGAAAGCTGTGAAACTCCACGTATTTAACATGGGATAAAAATATTAAGTGTGTGACGATAAACATTAACATACACAGGTGATGAGTTATATGGCATAAAATACATTTACCTAGAAATCTTCACCCTGGTTATTTTTAGAACGTTTGCAAAAAAACAAAAAAACATATTCCTCCACCTTGAATTCACTATAAATTATCATAATTACTTTGATGGCATGTATGTCCATTCTTCACTCATTTGGATTGAAATTTTAGCCTTCATTTAAAATTTGCCATCTCGTCTAAGGGTGAGTGGCCGAAAATTTTCGGGGACATTTATACAATAATGAAAAATGATGTGTGGGCTAAATGGCCAGATACAACTCTAACAATTTGTCAAGAATATATTCCAGAGTTGTCTGACCTGACAGCCATATTAGGTATCAAAATGCATATCTATATTTTGTTAATGAAAATGATAGGATACAATTTTCCTGAGATATTGCGATCAGATTAAAGACCCATGTAAAATATTATTCAAAGTAAAAATTCTAAAGATGTTAAAGAGGAACAAAACTTAATGCATGTTAGCTCTGAATTAGAGGCAGGCACCTGTACAGGAGATAAACTACTACAGATACCACAATTCTTTGTATATAACAGCAAGTTAGGGTGTTAAATTTCACCTGTCTATACAAAAAGGAAATCAATGCAAGGTCACATTATAGACACATTTACTCAGAAAGACCTGTGAAAATTGTATCAGAATTATCATAATTGTACATAATTTGAGATGGGAAGTAAATACTGTTAGGAGGGTCTAGTGCTGTTAACATGATAGGGCTGAACAGATGGTTAAGTCTGGTGTACCTGGTGTTTGTATGGTAGGTTTTGTTATTGCATGATGAGTATTGTTTGTAATACAGACCTGTTTTATTATGTTAGTTATGGCATTTGCAGGGTAGATTCTATTTTTGTGAGGTTAATTTTGTAAGGATAACATGGTGTCTGTAAAGCAGTTTTTAGTATTTTGTAAGGTACATATATATCTAAAGTTTTATATTTATGGTTGTTTGTATGGTACTGGTAAAGGTGTGTTAATGTAGGGGTAGTGTTTGTATAGTTGGTGTGCTATTTTTAAGGCAGGGTTCATGTTTGTTAAAAAGGTTGGGGTAGTGTTTGTATAGTTGGTGTGCTATTTTTAAGATACAATTCATGTTTGTTAAAAAGGTTGGGTAGTGTTTGTATAGTCGGTGTGCCATTTTTAAGGTAGGGGTAATGTTTGTATTGTGGGCCTGCTGTGCACTAGGTAGGTTTTTGTTATCAATTTGCATTACATCTTTTTTATCCTAAAATATTTCATTAACTAAAAAAATTGTTATTCATTGCTTTGTTTTAAAACATGCATCACCTCAGACACAAAAATGGATGCAAGCTATATGGTCTATTTTGTTAGTTTAAATGTTGTTTTACTCTTTACTCATCAATTTTTCAGTTATATGGTGGCGACCAGTTTTAAACAGTGAAATAGAGACTATGGTTGCAATGCACCTGGGAAGAGACCACTGGCCTTCCAGAAGAAAACTGGCAAACATTCTCTAAACATCAACTTAGGTTCCAGTGGGGCTCAGATCCACACTGACCAGAGATTAGAGCCTTAACAGCATAAAAAACAATGCTGTAACCACCCAGCCAGAGAGGCCAGACAAGGTGTCCCAGATACTTAGTGATTGGGTACACTGACATAGAGTGATTTAAAATAATAGGCTTTTCAGTCTTTTTATATTTTTATAAGTTGATGTAATATTGTGCAACTAATTAAGTTATTACTGAAAAAAAAAAAAAAAAACACTTATACCGGGGGGGGGGGGGGGGGGGGGGGGGGGGATTGAACTTACTCTCTAACAATCTGTCAATGGAAATCTTTAACACCAAATTTTTCTATCACTGACCACATTCAAATATTGGTCCTTGACTCATTTGAGGCCAAAAACTAAAATTACTAGAATAATCAATCTATATATACATTTAAAATAGTATCACTTATATTATTACACAAATGTTATACCTTACCAATTTTATACAATAAATCTAAATTAGGTTTTCTTATCTCAGTCACCAAATAAAAGCATTAAATAACTTTAAGTTTTTAAGTTTAAAATTACTTGTAAGGCTAAAATCACAGTTGGTCCTTCTTCTTTTCACATTTTTTACACACTCGTACTGGATAATCCCATCCTCTTAGAGGAACAGGTCTGGTGTTTGGAGAACATCCTTCACACACCCCATTTCCACATGCCCTACAGTGATGAATTCTAAGCTTCGGTCCGAATATTTGTTCACAAACACAACAATTCTTAATGTGTTCATCTGCAATCCAGTAAGCAGGACGTGCTGTATCTTTTATCATACCTGCAACAAACAACTGATTTAGATTTATAGAACGAGCGACTGACCTGAAAAAAAATACAACAAGCATTCTAAGAATATTGATGAATCACTACAAGTCCCCTAAATGTGAAGCATTCTGAGAGTATTGATTACTCAATACAAGTCCCCTAACTGTAAAGCATTCTGAGAGAATTGGTGAATCAATACAGGTCTCATAACTGTGAAACCACTGAATGAATGGAGAGCAATTACAAAATCTTAACCAAAACCTTAATTGGACAGCCAGGGGAACCCCCTCATCAGTAGAAAACCAATAATCAGTTTAGCTTTATACAGATATGTGGATATGCTGATTACGATCTTGTGATTTGTGTTAACAAGAGTTCTCAGAAGACAACAAAGCTTGCCAAAATGAGTGAAAATTTTCAAAATAGATATCAGGTTTTAAGATCAAAGGATTGGTAAAATTTTGATTCCTTCAGCTCAGATTAAATATTTTGAAAAGTACGTCAAAGTCCAAAGTCAAGTTCACTAGGTCAAAACTCAAGGTACCAAATGAAGGCTCTGGTCATAAGAAATATGTAGGTGAAATATCAAAGCCCTATCCCTCATGGTTTAAAAGATATAGCCAAGGTTAAGGTTTTAGAAAAATAGTTCAAAGGTCAAGGTCACTAGGTTAAAAGTCAATATACCAAATGAAAGTTCTGTTCATAGGGAATCTATATTTGAAATGTAAAAGTTTTGAAAAGTAGGTCAAAGTTCAAGATCACTAGGTAAATCAAAGTACAGGAAGTACTGAAATGGGTTGTTATTTTGGCAAAATAGCCATGAATTCAAACTACTTCTATCTAACATATATGAAATGAAAATAAATCAAATTAATGTAAATCTAAAAACAAAAACAAAACTTCAATTTCCAACCTCTTAATAAATTCAAAATTAACATTCTAAATTTTATTGTATCTTCCGCACCAACTTTAAACAGAATCTATTGTCTGTCGTGCATTAACACTCATTTCAAAATAAAACATGAGCATTTATAGGACCTACTTAAATTTAAACCAAACATGACATTGTGAACAGGTAAAATAATTTTTTTCATAGCGAAAAATGGAAATGATCTAAAACAAATTTTTGGCTTGTAATATCGAACATAAACAATCCTATTTAGTAACCTTGAAGTAATTAGCCAATTTAATAAGAGATATGGTAACTAAACTCCAACACATAGACCAAATACATAAAACCACAATTTCAAACTACTTATATAGAACAATCATTTCTGACCATCTACTGTAGATTCAGAAAATTCTACAAATTTGTTGACATTAAATTTTGTTCAAAAGGAACCTTTTTCTAGGTATGGTGTGGTTTAAATTTCATTGATAAATGAAAACAACAAAATAAACGAAATTAAAACCACAATGAAATTTTCTGATTTTACAGTATATAATACTATGATTTGTGACCATTTATGTAAATCCACAATCTGTGACAACCAATAATAAACCAGCATTTTCTATAAACAGGTCGGTTGTTAATCTACCAATAGATTTAAATAATTTGTTTTCTAGATTTTTAAGTAAACATTAATTACTTTTATTTGCTACTTAAATACAACAAAATCTTTTTGACCAATCAGATGATTGGCTAATGATAATCTGCTGACTAGCTGTTCTATTTTGATGTATTACTACATGCGTGAGCTGACTTGCTTTACCTAGAGGATAATTTAAAGTTGATGCTGCAACATTTATGGCACTAGACACAACTTCTCCCACCTTGCGAGCTGTTACTTTGCTGTCAACACCTCCATTAGAATCTGAAATATAGACACTGCAATTAATTTCAAGCTAATTTGTAACACTTCAGTCTTAAATCATGCATCTTAAAATTTAAAAATACTCATAAAGATCATGATAAGGGAATTACAATGTCGGTCTACCTATGCTAGATTTCAATCTTACAGATCAATATGACCTTGAACTTTGACCTATAGTGCTGTAGATCAGTCAGTATTTCATCCAATCAACATGTACCATGGTTGTATCAAGTAACACACTGTAACTTGCAGATTTACTTTTTAAAAAATTCATTTGATGTGTTTCTATAAATTGAAAAATATCATTCATTGTATAGTTTTAAAACTAAAAACAAAAATAGAGGATGCATTGAGACTCATAACTGATTTTTTTTCACTTGGACAAGTTTAACTTTTAGGTAATGCAGGATAACCACATTAGAATTACAGTGGCAAGAAAATCCATTTCTACTTGTTACATCTATGAGTATCCCGTGGGGAATAAATTGCATTTACGATACTGTGAAGCTTGTCATAAAAAAGTGAGTAGAATAATCTGTATGATAATTAAAAGGTTACTCTGCCAAGCCAAATTAAGTGAATCTGACATTTTGTGAGTTTTTTATATGAACACTGTATAAATTCATACAGGCAAATGTCAAATTAAACATTTTTCTATTTAATATTCATATTGTTGTAAATCAATAGAGTATATTGTTTAAATGATCAAGTATCAACCGAAAACATAAGTTTACATGAAAATAATAGTTTTACCCTACAGACGTCAACCCTTTGAAAATGATACATCAGATAAAAGATTAACATACTGCAAGTCCTATTCACAGAACTTGATGGGACTGAGTAATCTACTCACATTTCAGTTATGACAAGATTCATAAGAAAACATTTTATTCCCCACTATGGATACTCGTAGGTATGGCAACAAGTAGGAACGGTTACTCTTGCCAGAGTAATTCTAATGCTGTTAAGCTTTATTACCTGAAATTAAAACTCCTCATGGTAAAGAAATGGTTTATGAAACTATACTGACCTGATGTTTTACCACCACAACAGTTATCACAGACTCTGACCATCATATCACCCCAGCCTCTTTCTGGCACTCGTCGTCTGTTAGAAGAACAGTCATCACAGAAACCTTTACCACAAGCTCGACAATGGTGTTTTTGTTCGTTTTCTAGTTCCACATTGCAAATTTTACAGTTCTGTGTGCAGGAAAGAGAACTCTTGTTTATTTCCATCATTTGTTTAGTTGATACAATATACAGTAAAACCTGCTTTAGCGACCACCTGTGTAAAAAGACCACCTGGTCTTAAAGATTTTTTTTCCTGTCCCCAATAGTACCATTTGTGTACAAATGAAACTTTATATAAAGACCACCTCCCTATAAAGACTGGTCTTGTTGTGTCCCTATGGGGGTCTTTATATCAAGTTCCACTGTATTTTTAATTAAGTTTTAAAAAACTGAATTCAAATAATACAAGTGACACTCAAACATCACATGTAATATTTTGACAGTTAAAAATTTTGTTAAAATGTTAGAAAGAAATCAAACAATTGAAGGTAAATCAGTTGAAACAATACAAACATTAAAAAAAATCAAAATGTCAATAAATAAATCATTGTAGGGCCCACACTAAATACTAGTCCAAAAAGAAAAATTAAGGTAAAAAGTTAAACTCTGCAAATCCAAAAAGAAAAATTCAAAATGGAAATGCTATCATCTCAAAGAGGAAAAGTACCTGACATTTCATGGAAGATAAAGTGTACAAAAAAAGTTTATTAATCTAATTATCCAGTAATAAGAAAGATACAAAAAATTCCAAGATTTTACCGTGATCTCAGAGTTGGGTACCCAATACTCTGGTGCAATGCTGTCAGTCATCCAATCAGAAATCATTTTTGTAGGTTTGGAGCCAACATATGTAATGGAATTAGCTATGTAGTGAAATCCGTCAATCACCTTACGGGCGGCATTGTTTGTTCCTTGCAGCATCTTATATCCCTTCAAATATTCAAAATTTTCAGTGTCATAACTATTTATAAATATTAACTCACACACTGACCTAAATAAAATGTTATGCTTTCATAGGTGTATTTTCCAGGCATGTTATTTTGTTGTTTATTTATTCATTTATGTATTTATTTAGGTCCAAACAGGATGTCACCAGCTACAGATAAAGTGCCAAACACTTCGCTGTGTACTACAGTCTTCTGTCAGTACAGCAAGGGTTCTGTAACACAAAACCTTAGCTTTTAAGTCAAAAAGACTCATTACTTCACTCTTTATACCCAATACTTGGCAAAGAGGCAGTCACTAGCTGCATCAAAGCATCAAAGAAGTTTAGAGCATGTACCTGAAATAGGAATTAATCTCAGGACCTCTAACTACCTGAAATAGGATTTAATCTCAGGACCTCTAACTACCTGAAATAGGATTTAATCTCAGGACCTCTAACCACCTGAAATAGGATTTAATCTCAGGACCTCTAACCACCTGAAATAGGAATTAATCTCAGGACCTCTAACCACCTGAAATAGGAATTAATCTCAGGACCTCTCTAACCACCTGAAATAGGAATTAATCTCAGGACCTCTAACCACCTGAAAATAGGAATTAATCTCAAGACCTCTCCAGGAATTAATCTCAGGACCTCTAACCACCTGAAATAGGAATTAAAGACCTCTCACCACCTGAAATAGGACCTCTAACCACCTGAAATAGGAATTAATCTCAGGACCTCTAACCACCTGAAATAGGAATTAATCTCAGGACCTCTAACCACCTGAAATAGGAATTAATCTCAGGACCTCAGGACCTCTAACCTCTACCTGAAATAGGAATTAATCTCAGGACCTCTAACCACCTGAAATAGGAAATTAATCTCAGGATCAGGACCTCTAACCACCTGAAATAGGAATTAATCTCAGGACCTCTAACCACCTGAAATAGGAATTAATCTCAGGACCTCTAACCACCTGAAATAGGAATTAATCTCAGGACCTCTAACCACCTGAAATAGGAATTAATCTCAGGACCTCTAACCACCTGAAATAGGAATTAATCTCAGGACCTGAAATAGGAATTAATCTCAGGACCTCTAACCACCTGAAATAGGAATTAATCTCAGGACCTCTAACCTTGAGTACACAAGTTTGAGAAGTTTAACTACAGCTAATCCTGAAACCTGTTTAGCTAAGCAGGTCAAGTTAAGAATATTCTGAAGTTTTCTGCAAGTGGGTTCAACGTTTCTAAATTGTGAGATAAAAACTTTAAGTTTATGGAGCCAATGTGAGCGGTCCTAATGTGCTGAATTGTGGGTACGGTAATTTATCATTTATATTATGACAGCTTGTTCGGAGTGACTAAGACTGATTATATGTATCATAATCCTTACCATGTTCAAACAACAGGCTGTAAAAAACTTTACCAGAAACTGAGCTTCAGTTTCCTGTTCTCATACAGTCAAAATGATTATTACTATCAAGTTAAAAATCATGCATAAAAATGTTCAGGTACGAAAATTAATAATCACTGTTGTTTGACTTACATCTGGCCAGACATGACATATTTCAGTGTGAACAACTTCCTCGACATCTTTATTTCCATACCAACTCTGTCTGCTTCTGTAAATGACACCACAACTAGGACACTCCAGTACCTCACTGTAAATAAAGATCTCAATTATACGGTCAAAGGTCACCTACGTACACAGGAAATCCAGGGACAATAGTTATTCTCCTAAATTTATATCATAAGAAGCCTTTCTTGTAACTTTTGTAATCTGAATCTTCTTATCATTATAAAGCCATGAGGAATATTTAAGTCTGTAACAGATAAACCTACATCCCTGTAAAGACAAAAATTTACACAGTACATTTCTTATTCTTCCTTTATCCTAAATACAGGCAACTGTTTACAGTAGATGGACCAGAAATACATGTACTGTAAGACGTATGAATAGACTTCTAGTTGTGCTGGAATGAATCCACCAAATGATATATTCAACTCTTACCATTCTCAACAATCACTGAATTACAAAATATCACACAGCTAATACATATGTATCAACTTACCCAGCCCACACATATGTATCACCTTACCCAGCCCACACATATTTATCACCTTACCCAGCCCACACATATTTATCACCTTACCCAGCCCACACAAATTTATTAACTTTTCTAGCTCACACATATTTATCAATTTTCCAAGCCAATACATATTCATCAACTAACACAGCCCAGACATATTTATCAACTAACCTAGGGCATACATATTTATCAACTTATCTAGCTTGTGCATATTCATCAACTAACCTAGCTCATACATATTTATCAACTTTATATCTAGCTCATACATATTTATCAACTTTATATCTAACTCATGCATATTTATCAACTAACCCAGGCCACACATATTTATCAACTAATCTAGCTCACAAATATTTATCAATTTACCAAGTCTACATCTATTTATCAACTTACCAAGTCTACACCTATTTATCAACTTACCGAGTCTACACCTTTTTATCAACTTACCCAGCCCACACCTAATTGTCAACTTACCCATCCAACACATAGTTATCAACTTACCCAGTCCACACATATTAATTAACTTACCCAGCCCACTCATATTTATCAACTTACCCAGCCCACACATATTTGACCAATCCTGTCCATGTGTTGTCTTTGGATTCTGAAGTTTTAAGGACAACAAGATGCTCTTTGCCAGCTAATAAACATGTCTGAAAAAGATTGAAGATTCAACTCATCAACTTCTATCTAAAGTCAAATAATGACTTCTAACAGTTCATTTTTATATTCTAAAGACTATATACCGTAGAACTTATAATAAAGGGGAAAGGAGATAAATCTAAAACTCGTTTTAGCCAGAATTTGTTATTCTGATTTATAGAGAATTATGTAAGAAATCCATGAGGAATAGATATAATCTCGTTATGACCAGTATCTCGTTATATATAATATGGTGGAGTAAACTGTATATCAATAATGCTATATTTTTTTCAGACAGATGAAAATTTGATGCCGAAATGCTTGAATGGTCGTAAACAACAAAACACTCAACTTCACCAAATTGAGTGATTAATTTTATCCCAAAGGATAGTCAAATAATGTGGCATCAAAAATATTATCAAGAATAGACACAGACATAAAATATAGTGCCAACAGTTAGATTTACAGTCAAATCTGTTAAACGATACAGACATAAAATATAGTGCCAACAGTTAGATTTTTATAGTCAAATCTGTTAAACGACACAGACATAAAATATAGTGCCAACAGATTATAGTCAAATTTTTATAGTCACAGTCAAATCTGTTAAACGACACAGACACAAAAATAAAGTGCCAACGGTTAGATTTACAGTCAAATCTGTTAAACGACACACACATAAAAATAGTGCGACACAAATCTGTTAAACGACAGACACAAAATATAGTGCCAACGGTTAGATTTACAGTCAATTCTGTTAAACGACACAGACATAAAATATAGTGCCAACGGTTAGATATAGTCAAATCTGTTAAACGACACAGACATAAAATATAGTGCCAACAGTTAGATTTTTATAGTCAAATCTGTTAAATGACACAGACACAAAATATAGTGCCAACGGTTAGATTTACAGTCAAATCTGTTAAATGACACAGACACAAAATATAGTGCTAATGGTTAGATTTACAGTCAATATCTGTTAAACGACCAGACATATGTGCTAACGGTTAGATTTACAGTCAATTCTGTTAAACGACACAGACATAAAATATAGAACCCATGGTTAGATTTACAGTTAAATCTGTTAAACGGCACAGACATAAAATATAGTGCCAATGGTTAGATTTACGGTCAAATCTGTTAAACGACACAGACATAAAATATAATGTCAATGGTTAGATTTACAGTCAAATCTGTTAAACGATACAGACACAAAATATAGTGCCAACAGTTAGATTTTTATAGTCAAATCTGTTAAACAACACAGACATAAAATATAGTGCCAACAGTTAGATTTTTATAGTCAAATCTGTTAAACGACACAGACACAAAATATAGTGCCAATGGTTAGATTTACAGTCAAATCTGTTAAACGACACAGACACAAAATATAGTGCCAATGGTTAGATTTACAGTCAAATCTGTTAAACGACACAGACATAAAATATAGTGCCAATGGTTAGATTTTTATAGTCAAATCTGTTAAACGACACAGACATAAATTATAGTGCCAACAGTTAGATTTTTATAGTCAAATCTGTTAAATGACACAGACACAAAATATAGTGCCAACGGTTAGATTTACAGTCAAATCTGTTAAACGACACAGACACAAAATATAGTGCCAATGGTTAGATTTACAGTCAATTCTGTTAAACGACACAGACATAAATAGTGCCAACAGTTAGATTTTTATAGTCGTTAAACGACACAGACACAAAATATAGTGCCAACGGTTAGATTTCTGTTTAAACGACACAGACATAAAATATAGTGCCAACGGTTAGATATAGTCAAATCTGTTAAACGAATATATAGTGCTTTAATTTTTATAGTCGACACAGACACAAAATATAGTGCCACAGTCAAATCTGTTAAATGACACAGACACAAAATATAGTGCTAATGGTTAGTGTCAATTCTGTTAAACGACACAGACATAAAATAAAGATTTACAGTCAATTCTGTTAAACGACACAGACATAAAATAAGAACTGTTAAAACGGCACAGACATAAAATATAGTGCACAGACACAGACATAAAATATAGTGTCAATGGTTAGATTTACAGTCAAATCTGTTAAACAATGGACACAAAATTAGTGCCAACGGTTACAGTCAAACATAAAAATATAGTGTCCAACAGTTAGATCTGTCAAATCTGTTAAACGACACAGACACAAAAATATAGTGCCAACAGTTAGATTTACAGTCAAATCAAACGACACAGACATAAAATATAGTGCCATTAGATTTACAGTCAAATCTGTTAATGACACAGACACAAAATATAGTGCCAACGGTTAGATTTTTATCAAATTGTTAAACGACACAGACATAAAATATAGTGTCAACAGTTAGAATAGTCAAATCTGTTAGAACAAAATATAGTGCCAACGGTTAGATTTTTATAGTCAAATCTGTTAAATGACACAGACACAAAATGCCAACGGTTAGATACAGTGCTACAGACATAAAATATAGTGTCAATGGTTAGACATAAAATATAATGTCAATGGTTAGATTTACAGTCAAATCTGTTAAACGACACAGACATAAAATATAGTGCTAACGGTTAGATTTACAGTAAATATCTGACACAGACATAAAAAACAGTTAGATTTTTATAAACGACACAGACCAAAATATGGCCAACAGTTAGATTTTACAGTCAAATCTGTTAAATGACACAGACACAAAATATAGTGCCAATGGTTAGATTTACAGTCAATTCTGTTAAACGACACAGACATAAAATATAGTGCTAACGGTTAGATTTACAGTCAATTCTGTTAAACGACACAGACATAAAATATAGTACCAATGGTTAGATTTACAGTCAAATCTGTTAAACGACACAGACATAAAATATAGTGCCAACAGTTAGATTTACAGTCAAATTCTGTTAAACGACACACACATAAAATATGTCAAATATGTCAATTATGTCAAGATCATATAACAGTTGATGCTGTTGTATTGATGTATAACATCCCACTTATGTCCATATAACACTGTTGTATTGTGTATAACAAGATTATGTCAAGATCATATAACAGTTGATGCTGTTGTATTGATGTATAACATCCCACTTATGTCAAGATCATATAACAGTTGATGCTGTTGTATTGATGTATAACATCCCACTTATGTCAAGATCATATAACAGTTGATGCTGTTGTATTGATGTATAACATCCCACTTATGTCAAGATCATATAATAGTTGATGCTGTTGTATTAATGTATAACATCCCACTTATGTCAAGATTATATAACAGTTGATGCTGTTGTATTGATGTATAAAATCCCACTCAAGAATCTTTCACTCATACCAGTGAAGGCCTTCAAATTTTGCCCTATTCTCAGCACTTACAGCCATTGAGCAGTGAGGGTTCTTTAATGCACTGACAACTTCTGTGACACAGGACCTCAGGTTTTTACTGTCTCATCCGAAGGACAACGCAGAATAACATGCAAGCCAATTAATAACCCATTTCTATAAGCCTTTTGAAAATTGGATCATACATGAACACAGATGTGAAAATGTTTGTTCTTCTTTGTATAACAGAGTTCGACGGAAGCAGCAAGATGCTAAAGCCATGGGTTAGCACAAACGTAAATGAAATGAATACATTTATGGATGGATTCCAGTATTTTTCTCTGGGCCGTCTTGATAGACAGACGCCAATTCCTCAGATAAACTCGTGCCATGTTGAAGTGAAAGTAGGAAGAACCAAAAGCGATCTGACACCTCTTTCACCAGATTAAAATGTCTGTGATGTTGTAGTTGAAAATAAATTATAAAATCCACCTGCCCACATCAATTTTCACAAACATGGAGGATGAGAATCTAAAAATAAATTTTTCATAGTCTTAATTAAAAGATAGAAAAAAAATAATAAAAAATATATAATGTACTACTTACCTTGCACAGGTAAACTTTGTTTTCAAACTGATGCTGGTATTTGCATCTTTGTTCCGTCTCATGGGGGTCAGTCTCAATGTTGTGGTTCATACTCTTGGTACAGCTATTCCTGCATATGCATCAAATACATGTATGAAGGTACAAATAAATGTATTACATTGAATGAGAAATAACAAGGACTTAAGTACATCTATCATGTGAAATGAAAAATTCTAGTTCTGAAGTATCTGATTGTGAAATCAGTCACAAAGGCCTATGTACGTGCACAACAGTTATACAATGCATAGACAGTGGAAACTGTCTTCAGAGGCCACCCTATCAGCCAATAAAATGTGGTCTCTCAAGACATTATTTATTACATGGATTTATTAGCCAAGTGGTTTTCAGAATGTGGTCTCAAAAGACACATGGTCTTTCATGAGATTAGGCTTCAATTCAACTGTACTGGGTTTAAGTATATATAGATTTATATTTTGTGACGTGATAATTATCACATGAAATCTAAAGTTGCAATGCAAGTGGAAAAATGACATTCCATTTTATATTTTACTTAGCACTTATCATATCAATCTTCAAATGCTAACACTTACCCACATGACAGACATTTCTTCGAACAGGAAAATAGCTGATCCGGAAATGTCCCATACACTGGTTTTTCAACTTCCCCATTAAATGTGTCGTTTAAATTCTACAAAAAAAGATATGATTTTTGACTTTATAAAAAGTACATGCTGAATTAAAGTTAGAATTCTGGTAAGCAAGAGATCCAAACATCACATATGTTACAATAAACTTAAATAACAACAAAAGTAAATAGTGAAAGTAACAACATTATTAAACAGACGCCATGACATTTGTAAACACAACCTGTAACATCAACAGTAAACAAAAGTAACACATTTTGACATGAATTTCAAGTTATAGAATTGATAATGAATATGATAACAAAATTAAAAGTAAAAACATTACTGTAATCAAATGACTAAAAGTACCGACAGCCAGGCTTACAAATACCAAAGTGATAATACTGACTATTTTCTTTATGACGGTAATACAGAGACCACTCTATATTTCCTGAATTCTGCCTACCCCTTTGGCCCGCCATATGCGGAAGTATACTAACTGTTTCCCAATTACTATTATTTATAATTAGATGAAATTTTGAATATATAAACCACTGTAGGAACAACATCGGGAAATTTCAATACATATTCTGACATAACATACATGCACTATATCACATTTCTGCACACCGTTTAATTTTGACAGTAATGCGGAAACCAAAAATGTGAAAAAAAGTTGATTGTGCACAAAGGCAATATGCCCGGCTAAAAACAGTTATTACAAAAAAAGAAAAGTCATGTACCTTCATAGTTGTATAAACTATCCCGGGCTGTCTAGCTGCTCGATTTGTTTTGTCTGCCAACTGCTGGCACATAACATCTTTGAATTTGCTGAAGTCTGTTGGAAGTTTGACAGTTTGTACACCAACATATTTCAGATCTTTAAAATGCATTGTACACTGCATCTGTCCAAATTTATCCCAGATGAATTTCTCAGCTGAACTATCATCTAAAAATCATGTTTAATATTTATAATGTATGAATAAATTAATCATACTAATAATTACATTCTGTATAAAACTTAGTGAGGATATACAATGTACATGCTATTTTTCAATATTTCCTTCATGTTCATGTTTTTATCACTCATATTTACTGATGATGAATGCCAATATTTTTCTATGCTAAAATATGTAACTCAGGACTCAACTTTAAAAATCAATAATTAACTTTTTAAAAAATGTAAAATAGAGACAAATGGCTATTTTTTTTTTTCATTTCATCACTAAATTAAATATTTTTTTAGAACAGAGTAATAAATGCACATGTACATTTCTTGATCTTCTATTAATATTCAAATACAGTGAAACCTCACCAGAAGACCACCATGCTTTGTAGACCTCACATTTAAGATCACCTTGATTAACAAACCAACTTAACATGTAAGACAGTAAATACTCAGTGCCTTAAAATACAGAAATATGGAGGAGACACTCACTTGAGAGACAACCTTGCAAGTCATACCACTTTGAGTCAGTCAGTTACCGCGAGTTATGAGGTCATAATGGCGAGGTTCTACAATGATGACAATTCTTATGATTTACTACTACAGTGGAACTTGTCTTGAAAGACCACCCCTACTGCCACTGAAATGTGGTCTTAAAAGACAGGTGGTCTCTCAATACAGGTTTTATTTAAAGGATTATTGAACCAAGTAGTTTTCAGAAAGTGGTCTAAATAGACAGGTGGTCTTCTACGACAGTGGCCTCTCGGTACATTTACCTTTATTGGAATGACCTAGAACATTGGTATTTACAGTTTCATGAAAAATGACAACAGTTGGACTCAAATCAGCAATCGTTTTGTGACATCTCTTTGCCATCGCTTGAAGTTCTGCAGAGAAATGTTTAGTGTACGCAGATGATGCATCACATAAAAACTGATACATGTCATTGTGCAAACGCTCGGCTCGAGTTCTATAAATGATCACATCAGATATTGCCAGCACTTTAAGAAGGAGGCGCATACGTTTATTCTGGTTGGATGTCATTCCCAGCAAACCCTCTGTATCTATCGCAATTACTTTTTCCTTTGGATCATAAGCTGCCCAAACACCTATCGTACAAGAGGATTGATGGGCAGACGTTTTGAAAACTTCTTTTCCTCCAAAAAATGTGTGATTTAAAGTATAAGATTTTCCATCGCCTGTGTTACCAAATATAGAAACGACTTTTGTTAACTCATTTTGGTCACATTGCAATTTCTGACAAAAGTCCTCTTCATCATCAACCTAGAAAAATAATAAAAAAATCATCAGTATTAAAGTTTACATTAGAAAATTAAAGGGGTATTAGCTGTGTTAACTAAAAAAAAATGTTTTCAATTCTTTCTACTTTTACTACTTGTATTTGATGTACAATAACAAATAATAGCTATACACAGGCATAAAATATTTGTTATTCCTATATATTTTGTTTGATAATAAGGTCAGTACAGTATGGTATTCAAATAGAAATAGTAAGGTTGAGTTAATCAATTGCAATTGAAAAAATGCCAAATCTGGGTTTCTCAAGCAATTTCCACAAAATATGTAGGAATTTAAGAATTTCTATGCCAGTGTATAATTCTTTTTTATTGTTATTGTATATCAATTTAAGTAGAAAAAAAAGGAAAAATAAATTTTGTAAAAAATAACACAGCTAATGCCCCTTACATTTACTAGAATATTTACAAGTACAGTGTAACAACATAACAAACCATAACTAAATTTAATTTTTGTGTAATCTTATATTTTCGTAATTTTTGGACATAACTTTAATATTGACCGAAAACAATGTAATCCACCAACAAGGTCCACTGGGACTTAATTTGAAATGTAAAAATGTCCAGTGAAAACATGTTGATCATATGAAAAGAAGATTTATATGGATGTACCAATTTTTTACTCCATTTTGAGTGACTGAGACCCTACGGGTATTATTTAGCCCCTTTACATTTGGAAACTTAATGTGGCTTCACATGAGGATACATGTAAATGTAATTCTTGACAAGTACATGTATTATTAATTTTAGTTTCAGTAAATACCAACTTTCTCACTCCTTTCCAACAACAATTATGCTACCAGTGTTCCCAGTTTTTTTTTCAGAATAGGGTTTTTGGACTCAGTGGATAGCAACAATTGATGTACAAGCTTAAGAATACAAATTAGGGGTACACATTCAAAGAATTAAATCAAAAGCAAAATAACAGTTGTATTATACTTATCTTGACCCCCTCCCCCCCACCCCAAACATCTCCATTGATAGAAAAATGTGCCAATGGACCTGGTGTAGTTATATAAATTATGACATCATATGTGCAAAATGCACTGTGTTCAACATCTTTTCTTTTTATTTTTTTAATATTATTTTCATTACAGGTATACAAACATGTACACACAAATACAGAAGACAAGGACAAATTACTCACAAACATTCACACCAATGCACAAAATAACTACTGTTTGGCAGTTTGCATTAATTGCTACTTTACTATTCAGAATCACTCAATATGCCCACTTTTTTTTTAAATTTATTTTCCATAAAAAAAATTTTTATGATAATATTCTTTCAATCTTCTGTAATATGCTAGATCCTTTTTTGCTCCCTCCAATGTGGGAAGCAGATTTCTGAGCTTTTGCTTATAAATATAATACAATGTATTTCGCTAAAAATATGTATACCCTAATTAAATTAATGTCCCCGATACCCGTACAAGTATTAAAATTGGTGTTGCCAAATATGATATCTTGTGATGAAAAATGAATGACCCACCCATAAAGAGTATTTACGGTACCCAGTTTTCTAAGCCATTCCATAGTATATTTATGTGTGCACATTCACCAAAAATATGGCAGATTATTTCAACTTCTACATTACAAAATGTGCATCTATCACTGTTGACAACACCAATTTTAAATAAATAAGTATTTGTACTAATAATTCTATGAATAATTGTATACTAAAACCATAACAGTTTTGTATCTTTTGTTACATAATGACATAGTGCATTGTGGTTTTTCCAGAAATTATTTACAAGTATTTTCCCATTTCATTTCACATTTTGGTTTTTTAAACACACTAGCTACAAATTAGTCATATAGTCTTCTGTTTTCAACATCTAGTGACAATTAATATAATGGACTTTCATGTTATGATAGCATTGGGGTTCAAGAGTATTTAGAAACTGTGTCAGAAATTGTATAATCAAAATATCTATAAAGATTTCAATTCATTCCCTCTTCTTTGCACCCTGCTGTGAAACTAAAGTCTGTAGAAGTCCTGAACAGTCAGGACACAGCAAGCTGTGTTCATTGGAAAGTGACCTTCAACTTACAGGAATCGTGTGGCAGTCTTTAAGTAATAATTAGGAAAGTTTTGAAAAAAGTGTTACATACACATTGTGATTGGACAATCAGTTTCTAGGATAAAATCTTTGACAATCATGACTGACACTGTATACAAAGTAAAGATAACTCAGGGAACTGATCAAGTGTTACCATTTATAACAATAATATAAATACTGTCAAAATTTATGATAGATATAGCTAGGCATCGATTGCGTGTGAATGCATGTGGTGTGTTTTATTTATTTATTTTTTTTTTTTTGCATGTTTTGTGATGAAACTGCGAGATTTACACAGGCTTTAGCATGTCTGGGAACAATGACTACAACAGAGACACATTTTAATTTTATTTTTTTCCTTAGAGTGGGGGATTTTACCATTTATGCTAGTTTAACATCTAGACCAACAGTACCAGTTATCACACGTGGCCCAACGCCACAGGTAAATCACGAACCCAAACTCGGCTTTTTAAAGTTCTGGAATAAATAAATAAATGGACAAGTTTGATATTTCTTTCTATCTAAAACTAATGAAAAGTATTTTATTTTTTAGGCAGTGAATATTTTTAACTGATAGATCTTTAACACAAGAGGCCCAAGGGGCCTTAAGTCGCTCACCTGGCAAAATTGGTCAACATTGCAGAAAACATAAAAAATGTGTGAAAGATAATGGCCAATGAACATGAAAAACAGTCAGCTCATTGGGCTTTAATACCGTAATCACCAGAGTGAAATGTATTTTACTGACAATGAAAACCAACCAAAAGCATGAAAAATTCATTGAAAAGGAGAATTAATTTGCCTTGCTGACTTTTTTATAGATTTTTTAAGATACATGTAATGTGCAACAACAGTCGAAAACATGCAAAATCCATTTAAAAGGGGAAATAACTTTCACAAGGATCACCCTCACAATTTCTGCACAATAATTTTTTTTTTGTAGATCTTTGTAGTGATCACTGGATAATAAGGGAAAACATCCCAAAACATGAAAATATACACTTAAAAGGGAAAATAACTCCCATGAGGGTCAACCTGACAATTTAATTCCTGTTGACTTTTTGTAGATCTTTGCATACTTAACATTTTTGTTTCTTTCTCTTTTTCTCTATCTATTATACTTTTCAAGATAATAGGACAAAACTGGTAAAAACATGAGAAATCCACTAAAAGGGGAAATAACTCCCATAAGGGTCGATCTGACAATTTCTGCCCTATTGACTTTTTTGTAGATCTTTGTGTGCTGATCATTTTTGCTTTTTACAACTTCTCTCTATCTACATGTATCACACTTTTCAAGATAATAGGACAAAACTATCAAAAGCATGAAAAATCCACTAACAGGGGAAATAACTCCCAAAAAGGGCAACCTGACAATTTAGGCCCTTAATGACTTTTTTTGTAGATCTTTGCATGCTGAACATTTTTGCTTCTTTCACTTTTACTCTACCTATTATACTTTTCAAGACATCAAAAAACATCCAAAAACATGAAAAATCCACTAAAAAGGGGAAATAACTCCCATAAGAGACAACCTGACAATTTCAGCCCTATTGACTTTTTTGTAGATATTTGCCTGCTGAACATTTTTGCTCTATTCACTTTCTCTCTATCTATTATACTTTTCAAGATAATAGGACAAAACTGTCAAAAACATGAAAAATCCACTAAAGGGGGAAACAACTCCTAAAAGGGGTGTGACCTGACAATTTCTGCCCTACTGATTTTTTGTAGATCTTTACATGCTGAACATTTTTGCTTTTTCATTTTTACTCTACTTATAATACTTTTCAAGAAAATGTCAAAAAACATCCAAAAACATGAATAATTCAGAAAAAAGGGGGAAATATCTCACATAAGGGTCTACCCAACAATTTCCGCCAAAATGAAATATTTGTAGATTTTTTCTAGCAGCCCATTTTAAGGTAACGTTTTTTCTCTAGGTTTATAAACTTTGGAGATATATGTATTAAATCAAAAATATCTGCTGACTCATCCATTCTATATTTAGCCATGGCAGCCATGTTTGGTCTTAGTCCTTTTTCATCCGCAAACTTTATTATTTATGAACTTTGGTTCAAATTGGTTCAATGGTTCTAGAGAAGTAGTCAAAAATGTTGAAAATTTTACCAAAAAAAACTTATATTTTCCATTTACTTAGGTGTCTGTGACCTTGACCTTTGACCCATGACCTTGAAATTTTGTGAAAATGATCCGTTTTGAGTTATCAAACAATTTCTAATACATCGTGTTACTGAAGTGCCCCCTAGTGGCTCGTTTATGGACAGATTTCATTTTCGTTCGCAAACTTTGTAGATACTGACTTTACAATCATACATACAAAATTTGAAACTCATCTGGTCATCGATTCATGAGAAGAAGTTTTTTAAAAATGTACCAAGTTTTGGTCCTTTTTGGTGCCCCTATTGGTCCCATCCCTTTTTTCATTCGAAACATTTATGCAGCTTCACATGGGGATGCTATATGCCAAGTTTGGGTAAAATTGGCCAACTGGTTCTTGAGAAGAAGATATTTAAATGCAAAATTTAACAGACGGATGCCAACGGACGATGGACTCCAGACATTTGGCTATAGCAATAGTAAGCTAAAAAGAGAAAAACTGTAACTATGTATAAGTGTTTGATAACTGACATCATTTTCTCACTGCATCATAAAACATCATAAAAATCAAAATTATTGCAAGGATGTTAATTAATTCTGCTTTCAACATAGGTATAAGATATTCTTCTGTCATTTAGAGGTAAAAAAAAAATAAACAAAATATTCAATATAATATCTATTGCACCAAAAGAAAAAAGTGTTAAAACCGTAGGATATCTGGTACCCCGAGGCTAGGTGAACTTTTTTAATTGAATTACTACACATGTATACAAAAGCTACACAATTATAACATATACTATAAAACTTGTGGGAGGAAAAAACACATCTCAACCTGTAAAGTTTCCTGATCATCGATTAGCATGAAACTACGAACATCACTGTATGCACCATCAATGTCATCCATGATGCTTTCTGCAAGTTGTGCTTCAATGTTTGCTACATCATTATTTTCTTGTGACAAACAAACATCAGGAATGCTGCTGTTTTGACTGTGCTCCGACTTGGCACTGGTGAATGAAGTCATGCTGTCTGCCTCACAACTTGATTTATCCTCCTCTAGACTTTGGAAAGTCTGAGGGCAAGAAACATATGTTAAACTGTCGTCGTCATCAATTAGAGGACTAAATGGTTTTATTGGATTGCTGATTTTTGCTTGTAAGAGCCTCTGTGTGTATTCTTTAAATGACAATTTTCTGTGTGATTTCTTTGATCCTTTATGGTAAATTTCAAAACACACAAAACAAAAATTTGAACAGCACACTTCACATCTAATGTCGGCAAAATTTATGTCGGGACAAATTTTACTAGACTGTACAGATTGTATCTGACAGAGTTGATCATCAGGGGGAGGAACAATTGATTTTCTTTCGTGAAATTCGTACTGGACTTTTGTTCTGTGTATTGCCTCGTCACAATCAACACATTGATCAGAACCACATTCTTCGCAGTGAAAACTAGCTTCAGTTTCCTCTGATCGACAACAAAATTTCTCGCTACAGTACCTCCTAGAAGATTTTGATTTACTTATCCGCTTAACAGACGTTGCCATTCTTTATGCCAGTCTTTGTGAATCATCTTAGGGCAATATTTATTTTCTGCACTGTAAATCTTATGATTGACTATGCATTACTTCACTTCCGTGTTTTTATCAGGGTTAATGAAACGCTTTGTGTTTGCACGACTGTCTAGTAAACGTTTTAACGATCTCCCCGAGGTGCTCGACCTTGCAGTGTATTCTGGGAGACCTGAATTGGGCTCCCGATCGGAGAGTCCATTTTCTGCATTTGGGAACGTTATTTTAAAAAAAACAATGTCGAAAAGAAAGAAGAGTGCTGTACTGATAGAATCAGACAGCGATGACAGTGATAGTGGTTCTAATCTGGACGAAGTATGTGTTCAGTTAGAAGTCGTGAAATACGAAAATGAATGGAGTTTATTTTTACATACAATTTTCTCCCAAATAAGCCCAATGTGCATCAAATTAATGTCAAAACATCACATTGTCTCGAGCAATGAAACATATTATTCCACATGCATTATTTTATATAGTATAGTATTCATATAAAAGTGTAAATATGTTAACATAATACTCCTAAAAGCTACATAAATTCCCATGGAAAGTCTTATAATGGAAGATCTATTGTTCATTGGATTTACACATGACCATGGCCTATACATTATAATGATGGATTGCTTTGAAGTCTATTACTGTAATTTTCCACTTTATCTAGTAATCTGGAAGTTCAAATGATATTCAGTTTCTCTAGGCATTATAACATAGCTCTGTCAGAACCAAATGATATACTTGTGTCCTGCCTTTCCTCTTGACACACAACACATCATTATCATTAATACCAACATGAAACATCAAGATAAAATTTAAAGTTCCAAAACCTCTAGGCCCAAAGTCACCAAATTTACTCAATACTCAAGCTCAACTTTTATTTCATTATTTTGACTATAAAATTGTTTACAAAATTTTTGGATTTTAGTGATTAGGAAACGTATTATGATTTTTAATTATTTACATATAAATTTTTGCGTCACACGATTTTCCTGTAAAAAACATTTTAAATATTTTTTTAATATATCTGAAGTTTTCTTCAAATGAGCAATAATTTTTATTATTATTTACAATTGTATGCTGACAATATACAAACATGTCCAGTTACAGAATAAAGTTTGCATTTTTTACCTTAAAATCGTGAAAAGTTAGTTGAGCTTGAGTATTGAGTAAATTTGGTGACTTCGGGCCCAGGGCCTGAAGTCAACAGATTTACTCTCTACTCAAGCTAGACTGTTATTTTAATATTATATCGGTCATTTTTAAAATTTCTTCAAATATCGTTTGCATTTTCTTCGAAAACATTGCAACAAATTTTGCATTTTCTTAAAAAGATTGAAAAACGTTGAGTATGGTACTCAAAATTTTAGGACGTACCCAAAATTTTGATATTTCTGAAGTTTTCTACAAATTAGGAATATTTATTATCACTCATTATTTCAGTTGTATGCCATAAATATACAAAAATGTCTAACTGCAGTATAAGTTATGTGCATTTTTATCGAAAAATCCTAGCTAAAAATTAAGTTGAGCTTGAGAATTGAGTAATTTGGATGATTTCAGCCCCCAGGTCTTTGACTGCTTACAAAGTATTGGATTGTCAATTTGAATCACACTGCATCAACATTTCTACATTTGAAAAAGGTTTAAAATACATATTAAACCTACAATTACCAATCCCTGTTTTGTTCTGAATATTTCATTTAGCATGTAACAAAAAACAACATCTGCTCAGATCAAGATTTGTCAGAGAAAATAATTTCGAACATGAAATCGACCCCAATTTTGTAAAATCCTCAACTGCATTAACAATATTTCCATAGCTTGGAATCATAACTGCAGCAGAATGCACCATCAGTTAAGCATTAGGGACTTGGTTCAAGGTTTTCAGATGTGTCAGTATTAAAACCATTGGAAACACAGACCACCAAAACAATGCATCTTTCAGAAGTGACCCCCACTATGTAAGGCCTATGTCTACATTGCTAACTGTAGTATTAGTGTTTAAACCATTGGAAACGGACCACTAATGCAATACATCTTTCAGACATGATCTGCACTATGTAAGGCCTATATCTACATTGCTAACTAGTATTAGTGTTTAAACCATTGGAAACGGACCACTAACTCAATACATCTTTCAGACATGACCCCCACTATGTAAGGCCTATGTCTACATTGCTAATTGCAGTATTATTGTTTAAACCATTGGAAAACGACCACTAAGACAATACATCTTTCAGACATGATCTGCACTATGTAAGTGTAAGGCCTATATCTACATTGCTAACTGTAGTAATAGTGTTTAAACCATTGGAAACTGACCACAAAGACAATACTTCTTTCAGACATGATCTGCACTATGCAAGGCCTATATCTACATTGCTAACTGTAGTATTAGTGTTTAAACCATTGGAAACTGACCACTAAGACATTGCTATCAGACATGATAGTACTATGTGTTTCTACATTGCTAACTGTAGTATTAGTGTTTAAACCATTGGAAACAGACCATTAAGACAATACATCTTTTAGACATGACCCCCAGTATGTAAGGCCAATGTCTACATTGCTAACTGTAGTATTAGTGTTTAAACCATTGGAAACTGACCACTAAGACAATACTTCTTTCAGACATGATCTGCACTATGTAAGGCCTATGTCTACATTGCTAACTGTAGTATTAGTGTTTAAACCATTGGAAACTGACCACTAAGACAATACTTCTTTCAGACATGACCCCCACTATGTAAGGCCTATGTCTACATTGCTAACTGTAGTATTAGTGTTTAAACCATTGGAAACAGACCACTAACACAATACTTTTTTCAGACATGATCTGCACTATGTAAGGCCTATGTCTTCATTGCTAATGTAGTATTAGTGTTTAAACCATTGGAAACAAGCCGCTAAAGCAACCAAACCACAACACGCCATTCAGACATGACTGCCATCATTTTAAGGCCTACAATGTATATGTACACTATCAATTGTAGTGGCAGTATTCAAGCCATTTGGAACATATGACACTAACAGGCAACCAAAACACATCAAACTATTTAGGAATGACCTCCCCCCCTTCCCCAAATTGGGTCAATCATGTAGAAATGATCAGAATGACTATATGATATGTATATATAGAAATTTGCTATTAAGTGATAACTCATCATTGTGTTTCAGTGCACATGAAGTATAATCCTGATTATTACAAAACATTTCATCTTCTCTAAAGTCCATTCCAATACAAGAACATGAAACAAAATTGCTTTTAGTTAGTATGTTTGTATCTACATATATAATCAATATTTCTTTAGATTTAGAAATTTCAAGATAATTTTGTATTTTGTAATTTTGCAGCATGTTTCTATTGAAGTATCATGCCTTTAAACAAAATGAACTAATAATTGAGACGAACAACATGAACTGAGTCAAAATCATTTTGTTTCATAAACTAAGAAACAGAATTTTGATCAGTTATAAGCAATATTTACCCCCGTAATTTTACATTCTGTAAATTTAAAATTATTTATGTGTCAATATCAATTTGTACTTTTACTGTGAAATTAGTTGTAGTTGATCTGATTATTGTGTTTGTTGCTGCAGATGTCTAAATTATAAAGTGATACTCGACCTTGGGTAAATATTTTGGAAGATGAAATTCAGAAAAATGGATGCAAATATATTAGAAATAAACTGTAAGGTGCTATATTCTTCTCTTTGCTTTTCAGGATTTTAAAGCACTAGCAAAGAGGAAGCGACCTAATTCAGAATCTGTATCGCAGTCAGCTGCATCAGCCAAAAATGATTCAGAATCAGAAACTTCAGAGAGTGATGATGATGTAAGAATGATAATGGTCTGATTTTCAGTCTAGATCCAAAGATAATTTAACACTTTCTCAAAATCAGTCATGATCAATATCGCATTCAATAGTATTTTGGTTTTTGCATTATTTAGATTTATTGATATTTTATCATATTTGGTTTAAGGGATTATTTTATTTGAAATGGAAGTTGTTTAAATCTAGAGGTATTTTGTGAAAATGATAACAAATAATTCTGTCAATCATACACTTTTTTGGAATATAAAATATTTGACTTGTTGTACAGATAGATATTTCATACCAAGAAACACTTCAAAAGTTCCTACATGTATGTAGAGATTTGATAGCATTAAACTTAATATTCAGCCTCCACCAGTTACAGGTGTGTTGTAGTAGGTATGTCCTGATTAAGAGTTCTTACTGCTGAGGCATCAAGCCACAGCACATGTCTTGATTTGAAGCTCTTTGTGAACAGGTATTAATAATACCATGTAAGTGAAAAAAAATCTTGGCATGCTATTAAATAATAAGTAAACAAATCACAGGAAATTTGACCCCATTCCCAATGCAAAATGCATGTATATTCTCCCAATTTGATGAAAAAATTCCCAATTTGATGTTGAGCTCACGACTGTAATGAAAAAAAATATAATGTATGGGGAATTATATTTAAAAAATGCATTTAGATTTCCATGTGTGCACACATTTTCCCCCAACATGACACAAATTCACATTAAAATTCCCAATTGTGTTGCCAATGGCATTTTCTTAAAATTGACAGAAAAAGGCATGTTATTAACACTGCAAAACAAATGTGAATAGTTTAGTTTAGTTTAAACTTTATTTACTTTACAATAATTGACACACACATTATGTCATCTTACATTAATGTGAATAGATATGTGGTCATCCTTTGTTTGTTTTACTACAACGTTAAGATCATGATTATCCGACTGATTTTGTTTCAGTGTTGTGTGAACATTTTATGTGTAAGAAAGAAATTGAATATTTTGTGTCCAGATCTTTCTTTTATATATATTTTTTGTTACATAAATTCAGTGGACAATGGGAGGGAAAAGCGGCAAGAAGAAGAAGGCCAAAATGACCCCAAAGAAAACAAATAGGAAGGCTGCATTATCGTCCTCAGAAAGTGAAGATGAAAGTGATAAGAATAAATCAGAACCGGAGGAAGGTAAGATCAATGTTTCCATCAGAGCACAAGGTTTCTAACATATGAGACCTAAAAAGGATAAAGTCAAAAAACTTGAGTGTTTCATATAATTTTGTGAGCTAGCCTTAGATTGAAATGTTTCAGTATTTGTTATATTACGTCACTGGTTGGAAGATACGAAAGAAGATGAAAGTACATTTGTACATTTTCTATGTATTAAATTGAAGTTAGAATAAGAAAATCATTTAAGATGTCAAAGAATCATGAAAATGGTCAAACAGAAATTTGCATAAAGACATCAGATAATCGATAAAAGTTTTCATGCTATTCAAATTGTTCTTATATACAGAAATTTCTTATTTCTCTTGACTTAATTAGTCACTCGTTGTTGAAACATGCAGGTTTTTTACTGCATCAGTCCATTCAGTTACATTTAAGGTTAGAGATTGCTTATCACTTAATATTTCATAATGATTTCACAGGTACAGTACATGTGTTGATGTTTGTCAGCTATGGCATTAATTGATATTCAAATAAAAATGAAATATGTTTTTATCTTTTATTTGAATAGTAGCGATAACAACTTTCAGCTTTTGTTATCTTGTTTTCGGTTTATTGTTTGTGTATCTGTTATTGCTGTATTGCTAAGTAACAATGTTTTGTAAAACAGGTGAAGTATCCTCAGAGAGTGATGCAGGTGCATCCTCTGATTCTGATCAGGAAGAACAATTTCATGATGGATATGATGAGCATCTGATAGGAGATGAGGAAGACAGACTTAGATTAGAACAGATGACTGAAAAAGAGAGAGAACAGGAACTGTTTAACAGAATTGAAAGGCGACAGGCCCTCAAAACAAGGTCAGTTTGAGTATAGAATTTGAAATGTACATTAAGAGTAAAAACATATAAGTTCATAAATATTCAGTCTAGATATTAAAATCTGTGATTGTAATTCCTAAAGCTGGTTGACAGCATTGTTTGTTTGATATTCACAGTATTACATGCATTTGTCCTTTGAGCAACTGAACATAAATCTATTACCTGGGTGTCTTGGTAGCAAAGTGGTTAGTTAACCCACTCGCTTCTCACCAATGCAACCCGGATTTGATCCTTGCATTGGACAGGGGAGTATAGCAGTCACCAAGTCGGACATGTGAGTTTTCTTTTCTCCCACAGCAAGGATCCTTGCATGCCAACATCAGAGCCAACAAGAGAAATTGATACAAGTTGACACAACTCATGGTAAAATGATTAAAGTTAAAAACTTTATCGTTTCTTATTTCTTAACTATTATGTAACTGCAACAGTTCATGTAAGAAGAGGAAGTAATATTGTAGTTTGTGTGATGTGAATCCAGTACAGATCCAGTAAAAATGACTCTTGCCTTAAACACTAATATTCTTCCACGAAATATAAACCTGATGAAAGACAAGAGCAATATTCCTTGAATTTTTATCATTCTGCAGGTTTGAAATTGAGAAAAAATTACGCCAACAGAAGAAAAAAGAACAAAAGAAAAAGGACAAAGCTCAAAATCAATCCAGTATAGATTTAAAATCTGCAAGTCAAAGGAGTAAGGAGCGAAGGAAAAATATGGAAGAAAAGAAAGACAATAAAAAGTTTTCTGCATTAAAAGACCTTGTGAATAAAAGAGAGGAAAAGAAAAAAATGGGTAAAAGAAGATCTTTGGTCTTTTTTGGGGGAGTGGGGGTTGTTATTTGATTCATATATCAGTGTCTGACCACTTCACAATCACAACAAACACTGTTTAAAATGCTTATAATCATTATACTCCTTATTACCATCACCGACAATAACAACAGCAACACATGCCTTTTAGATTGTTATATATCCATCACAGAAATTGTCAGCACATTGATATCTTTAAGCAGTTAATAATAAAACACCACATTGTGGATGGCAGCATCTAGTTATGCATTTCAGTAATTTCATCTGGCTTATATGGCTGTCATGGTTAAAATAGTAAACAACCTTAGCAAATAATTATGGCCCACATTTTAAAATTTATAGAGACAGACAAAAATAAACTTTATCTTTGAATAATCCCCATTAGGGATCTAAAAAATGTTCACTGGAAAATACTTTTGTGGTAATTTTATTATATTGACCCAATTCTTAGTTCTAGAAATCTTGGTAGGACCATCAAAGAAATATTTTGTAATGGTGGCCCTGGTAACTTTGATGCTCAGAATAATCTCACTGACTGGTTGATACTCAGAATTATCTCACTGACTGGATACATTGATACTCAGAATTATCTCACTGACTGGTTACATTGATACTCAGAATTATCTCACTGACTGGTTACTTTGATACTCAGAATTATCTCACCGACTGGTTGCTTTGATACTCAGAATTATCTTACTGATTGGTTACTTTGATATTCAGAATTATCTTATTGATTGGTTACTTTGATACTCAGAATTATCTCAACGACTTGTTGTTTTGACACTCAGAATTATTTCACTGACCAGTGGCGTTGATACTCAGAATTATCTCACCAACTTGTTGCTTTTACACTCAGAATCATCTCACTAACCAGTTACTTTGATACTCAGAATTATCTCACTGACTGGTTACTTTGATAATCAGAATTATCTCACTGACTGGTTACTTTGATACTCAGAATTATCTCACCAACTTGTTGCTTTTACACTCAGAATCATCTCACTAACCTCACCGATACTCAGAATTATTCCAGTTCATTTTTATTCATCTCTGACTGGTTACTTTGATACTCAGAATTATCTCACTGACTGGTTACTTTGATACTGAGAATTATCTCACCAACTTGTTGCTTTTACACTTAGAATTATCTCACTATTCAGTTACTATGATACTCCAGATTATCTCACTAACCAGTTAATTTGATATTCAGAATTATCTCACTGACTGGTTACTTTGATACTCAGTATTATCTCACTGACTGTTGCTTTGATACTTGATTTACTGACTTGTTGCTTTGATACTCAGAATTATCTCACTAACCAGTTACTTTGATACTCAGCTTATCTCACACAGTATTTGATATTCATTATCTCTGGTGAGTTTGATACTCAGAATTATTTCACTGACTGGTTACTTTGATACTCAGAATTATCTCACCAACTTGTTGCTTTTACACTTAGAATTATCTCACTATTCAGTTACTATGATACTCCGGATTATCTCACTAACCAGTTAATTTGATATTCAGAATTATCTCACTGACTGGTTACTTTGATACTCAGTATTATCACACTGACTGGTTGCTTTGATACTCAGATTTATCTCACTGACTTGTTGCTTTGATACTCAGAATTATCTCACTAACTTGTTGCTTTTACACTTAGAATTATCTCACTATTCAGTTCATTTGATATTCAGAATTATCTCACTAACCAGTTAATTTGATATTCAGAATTATCTCACTGACTGGTTACTTTGATACTCAGTATTATCACACTGACTGGTTGCTTTGATACTCAGAATTGATACTCAGAATTTTCTCACTGACTGGTTGCTTTCTACTCATTCAGCTGAAGAGCAAGGGAAAAAGCAGGAAGATAAACAAGATCAAAAAAAGAAACCACTAAAAACAAGTGACATTTATTCTGATGATGATGATGACGATGATGATGATGATGAGGGTGATGAAGAAGAGGAAGACAGGCAGTCAGAACCTGAAAAGGAGAGAAAAAGAGATGAATCCGGGTCTGAATCAGACAGTAGTAGTAGTTCCAGATCAAGTGGGAGATCAGAATCTGATGCAGAGGAGTAGGTTTATAGTAACATTTCTCTGATGTAGCAGTGATAAATAATTTGATAGTTTAATATGATATCTGATAATAATCGTATTGATTTAAAAATATATGTAGTATGCATAATTAATTGGACAACATTTAAGAAGAATTTTTAGAGTGATGTGATGTTAAACCCACATTTAAAACCAAAGTGCTTATGTTTAGTACTGTTACCATTTGAATTATTTCTTTTATGTTTATCTTAAATTCTAAAATTTGAAGTATGCCGATATTTGTAGTATTGAATTCCTTGTGTCCACAGTATTTGTGTATAAATGTTTTGTTAAGTGAACCACTAAAACAGACTATGTCTTTTATGCCCATTTAGTCAGATATATTGGCAAACAGCTTAGTTTGTCTGTCTGTGGCAAAGGAATTAATCTTAGCTATTATACTAACTTGAATTATAGAACTTTGATATGTTAAACTTACATATCTTTGTGATCATGTATCATATTTGACCTACTTTAACAACATCCTATGATTTTAAATAACTTGGGAACATTCAGTGCTAGATTTGTGATATCTTCCACATGTATTTCTTATGAATTGGTAAAAATATTTGATTTTGACATTGACCATAACCTTTGACCTTCTTTTAAAACATGCCCTGTATGATAAGGATTCTGGTCAGTGATATTTGTGTTTCACACAGCATTTTTATTTGTAGTTCATATGAAACAAGAAAACCAAAATTTGTCCAGAACAAGGAAGAACTATCAAAGATAAGATTGTCAAGGCACAAGTTGGAGAAGTAAGTGATGCATTATTATTATTATTTTTTTATAAAGTTAATATTTAAGTTCTGTCCCCTTCAATTTCCTGAATAAAAATTCTCTCTATTTGACATGTCTTCAAATAAAATAATTTCCTCCTCCTCCTCTATCCAATTTGTGAATTTTTTAGGAATTGTGTTCTGTATCCATTGTTACTAGCCACTAGGCTTCATAGATCTATCAATTTAGTTACGAGCAGATGTTAATATGTTTGACTGATGTCTAAGATTGTTCCATGACCTTTGACCCAGAAAACATTTACAATATCACGATCAATGTGTTAAAGCGATATGAGCTGTCATAGGTGGAAAAATTTTACATGCCCATTTTATGTAATATTTTATCTCTTGTATATTTCAAAGTGACCATCTAGTGTTTAGATTAACAAATGCATGTGTAAAATTGCAACAATCTTGCCAAACATTACCTGTAATATCAGTTATTGTTTGTTTGCTATTACTTAGAGCATTGTAAATTTTTGCGAAGATTACCGAGTGTCCAATAAACACGTGCTATTTGCAGTTAATATACATTCTATTTTTATTACCCTTTGCGTTTATTTTCGTACATCATCATTTCATACCTAAATCAGGCAAAGTTGGTCTTTTTCATCGTTTTAAAACATTTGTTTCTGAAATTGTCCACGTGCCATGTATATCAGGTGATCTCGACCCTTTTTTAACTCGTGCCAATGCATTCTCGGCTTTATTATTCTTGACACATATGATCATAAACTGCCCAACTCCAACGGGCATGGCGGCACGATTGTAAAACATGTGTTATATTGTTTTGATTTTGTCAAAGTCAGCATTCAGGGTAACATTAACCCTTTCAATACTACAACAACACAACTGCATAGTGATGTTATACACTGTAGCAGTTTACATTTTCTGCAGTCTGCTCCCTGTGGCATATTTTCAATGTCTTCATGATGTTGTTTTGCTGTGTAGTCTGATTTCAGATTTAATTATGGGTGTGAAATGAATAAATTTATGAGAGAAATTTTAAGGGTATAATCTTATTTTAATTAATTTTTTTACAAATAGAACTTTTGAATGAAAAACTTGAATAAATCATTCTAAATTGTTGTATAGTTTTTATTGTATACACAATTTTTCCTCCGCATTCCGAATCAGAGTTGAAAATATCTAAAACATCTTGAGGGAATTTCAGATGCATAAGCGGCAGCCATTTTTCGATGACTTTCAGTCACCAATTTCAAAATAATGGCACTTTTATATTCGTCATAACTTGCTTATTTTCCCTGGCATTCATTACATGTACATGTGATAATATAGACTAAAATCTCATCTAACTCTCATTATGCTCGTGATTTCCAGTCATAAAGTGAAATTGGAAAAAAAACCAAGTTGAAAGAGAAGCAACTGAAGGAGAAACACGAGGCATTTTACGACGGTCTCGTATTCAGCGGTTGTACTTCTGCAGGGCGATCATAGATGTTATCGGGAGAAGTGAACAATGAATTTAGCGGGCGGTTTTAATCACTATCAGGATGAAAAGGGTTAAAGATCGGAAAAATTTCTTTTAATGACTTTATCTATTTATTCATATATTCATCTGATTTTCTTCAGGTATTTAAAATAACATTGAAAAGCATATATTTTACATAATATATGCACTTTCCAATAAAAATCACTTCCTGTTTTTCAAAAGTAAATATAAAACACATAAAATCAGCTGACTTTAACATAGTCCGAGTGCCTAAAGAACCAAGATCCTCTGACCGAATTACAAAGTACATTTGATATGGTGAAAGAGTTTATCTGAAAGGTTGTTGCATACGGAAATACAGCCCGATTTTTTAAGGTACGGGAAACTTAAATTCTAATAAAACAATTAACATCGAAAAGAAGATCTTTTACAACATTTCACATGTTTGATAATGTATTTGAACACACATTTTATCATATTCTCGACTATATGTCAGGGGACAAAAATAATCTTGTGACAGCTTATATCGCTTTAATAAATGTCATTTGTCTTTTTACTTTTTTTCCAGAAATCATATACAGTGTCATGAACAATATAATGTTCAATGTCCTATTTATGCTACCACCATTAGCTGTGGTATACAGACAAGGCACTGTCTTATTTTGTCACAATTTATTTGATTTTAGAATTACTTGATTAACGATGTAAAATATTCATTTCAGATGGTGCCATATGCCATTCTTTAAGCGAACAGTTGTAGGTTGTTTTGTTAGAATAGGAATTGGCAATCACGAGGGTCGAGCTGTCTATAGAGTATGTATTATTGTAATAAGAATTAACATAACCAATTAATTATATCAGTTATAAAAACGTTGATTTTTATTTCAAATTGTAAAGAACAGAAAGAAAACTAGGACATTCATAACACTAAAAATTCCGAGTCTCATCTTGGACAATTCTAGCAGTCATTTTGTAAAAGTGTATATATTTTACAGTTTCTCCAGATAGATAAATTCTTGAAGTGATATGATAATGAATTAAAATGAAGAAGCACATACACCAAATTGAAATATTTGTTATTTTTTCGATAAGTTTAATGTGATGTATATTTGTTTATTGTTGTTTAACGTCCACTTAAAAATTTTTCACTAATATATGGAGACGTCTCATAATGCCGGTGAAGGGCTTCAAATTTTGGCCTATGCTCGGCACTTACGGCCATTGAGCAGTAAGGGTTCTTTAATGTGCCAACACTTACTGCGACACGTGACCTCGATTTTTACTAATGTGATGTATATACTTTGTGACACGTTAATATTTGAACAGATAAGTGTATACTTTGTACCATTTTAAAGCAGTAAAATAAGTTGTTGCATTACAGATTGCTGAAATAGTAGATGTAGTAGAAACAGCAAAAATATATCAGCTTGGGTCAGCAAGAACAAACAAAGGTCTCAGATTACGGTATGTTGTGTATCTGAAATGTCAATGAATGTAGGAATAGCATTGTTTAAATTTTGTAACATTGAAGGAGTGTTATGCAAACCTTTATAACTTTATCATTAATTCAATCACATTTACTACTATTGAAATAAATTTATTTGAAGTGATTTAAAGAACATTAAAGCTACCTTGTACTGCATAGGTGTAATGATGTGACAGGTTGTAACTTTCACGTTTTTCTTTCTCCTTACACAATTGCGATTTTTTTCAAGCAAATTAGATTATATCATTAAGGTCATGCAAAGGCTTTGAATATATTAAATACATAAATATATAATTTCATTAAAGACCAACTCATTGTTTCTTAAGGCCCCGATTACTTAACACTTTGAATACAAAAGTTTAATTTTTTTTTTATTTTTTGAAAATGTACTATGTTAAAATATTCACAGCATATTTAGTCATAATTTTGCATATTCCTACAGGCACGGCCACTCAGAACGAGTATATCGTTTAGAATTTGTTTCTAACCAAGATTTCACGGATTCTGAGTTTTGCAAATGGAAGGAAGCATTGACGCTAGGAGACATAACATTACCCACTGTTTCTGATGTGGATAGAAAAGTTAAATCCATCTCAGATGCACTAAACTACAAGTTTAAAGAAAATGACATAGAAGAGGTAACCTTGTATAGCTAACTTATGTTCTAGCTCTTGTCCTCATAGTACTGGTAACCTTACACAGCTAATATTGAAGTTCTGGTTCTTGTTCAATTAGAGGAGGTAACCTTACATAGGTAATTGAGGTTCTGGTTTTTGTTCACATAGAGGAAGTAACCTTACATAGCTAATTGATGTTCTGGTTCTTGTTCAACTAGAGAAGGTAACCTTACATAGGTAATTGATGTTCTGGTTCTTGTTCAACTAGAGAAGGTAACCTTACATAGGTAATTGATGTTCTGGTTCTTGTTCACATAGAGGAAGTAACCTTACATAGCTAATTGATATCATGTTTATGTGTTTTCAATCATAATGTAAATGATAGGACTTGCTAGTCAAGTGAAGTTTAGTATTCACTATTGTAAAGATCCGATTGTTGTATAGCTTTTGTCTGAAGTGTCATATTATAAAGATCAGATTGTTGTATAGCTTTTGTCTGAAGTGTCATATTACAAAGATCAGATTGTTGTAGAATTCGTATCTGAAGTGTTATGTTATAAAGATCCGATTGTTGTATAGCTTTTGTCTGAAGTGTCATATTATAAAGATCAGATTGTTGTATAGCTTTTGTCTGAAGTGTCATATTACAAAGATCAGATTGTTGTAGAATTCGTATCTGAAATGTTGTGTTATAAAGATCAGATTGTTGTATAGCTTTTGTCTGAAGTGTCATATTATAAAGATCAGATTGTTGTATAGCTTTTGTCTGAAGTGTCATATTATAAAGATCAGATTGTTGTAGAATTCGTATCTGAAGTGTTGTGTTATAAAGATCAGATTGTTGTTTAGCTTTTGTCTGAAATGTCATATTATAAAGATCAGATTGTTGTAGAGTTCATGTCTGAAGTGTCATATTATAAACATCAGATTGTTGTATAGCTTTTGTCTGAAGTGTCATATTATAAAGATCAGATTGTTGTAGAATTCATGTCTGAAGTGTTGTGTTAAAAAGATCAGATTGTTGTATAGCTTTTGTCTGAAATGTCATATTATAAAGATCAGATTGTTGTAGAATTCATGTCTGAAGTGTTGTGTTATAAAGATCAGATTGTTGTATAGCTTTTGTCTGAAATGTCATATTATAAAGATCAGATTGTTGTAGAATTCATGTCTGAAGTGTTGTGTTATAAAGATCAGATTGTTGTATAGCTTTTGTCTGAAATGTCATATTATAAAGATCAGATTGTTGTAGAATGCATGTCTGAAGTGTTGTGTTATAAAGATCAGATTGTTGTATAGCTTTTGTCTGAAGTGTCATATTACAAAGATCAGATTGTTGTAGAAACCGTATCTGAAGTGTTGTGTTATAAAGATCAGATTGTTGCATAGCTTTTGTCTGAAATGTCATATTATAAAGATCTGATTGTTGTAGAATTCATGTCTGAAGTGTTTTGTTATAAAGATCAGATTGTTGTATAGCTTTTGTCTGAAATGTCATATAAAGATCCGATTGTTGTAGAATTCATGTCTGAAGTGTTTTGTTATAAAGATCAGATTGTTGCATAGCTTTTGTCTGAAATGTCATATTATAAAGATCAGATTGTTGTAGAACTCATGTCTGAAGTGTCATATTATAAAGATCCGATTGTTGTATAGCTTTTGTCTGAAGTGTCATATTATAAAGATCAGATTGTTGTAGAATTCATGTCTGAAGTGTTGTGTTAAAAAGATCAGATTGTTGTATAGCTTTTGTCTGAAATGTCATATTATAAAGATCAGATTGTTGTAGTCTGAAGTGTTGTGTTTCATGATTCTGAAGCTTTTGTCTGAAGTGTTATAAAGATCAGATTGTTGTAGAATTCATGTCTTTTGTCATATTATGATTGTTGTAGTGTCTGAAGTGTTTATAAAGATCAGATTGAATTCATGTCTGAAGTGTTGTGTTATAAAGATGATTGTTGTATAGCTTTTGTCTGAATGTCATATTACAAAGAAATTGTTGTGAATTCATGAATTATAAAGATCAGATTGTTGTAGAAATTCATATTCTGATCCGATTGTTGTAGTGTTTTGTTATAAAGATCAGATTGTTGTATAGCTTTTGTCTGAAGTGTCATATTATAAAGATCAGACTTTTGTAGAATTCATGTCTGAAGTTTTGTTTTCACTATTGTAAAGATCAGATTGCTCCAGAACTTAAGTCTGTCTGACAGGAAATCTCTTTAGTAAGTAAGATCACATTGAAACAGGACAAGAAATTAATTGTGTCCTTTTTTTTACAGATTGTTGCTGAAAAACAGAAATTCAAGAAGAATCCTCACAATTATGCTGTTAAGAAAACAATGCTATTAAAGCAAAAGGTATCATAAAGGAAATTTTCCAGCTTTATGCCCTTATGTGATCTTTTTAATATCTTAAGTGAAGATGAAAGCCGTATTTGATGTCATTGTGTGACGTGTTTATAGTGTATGTCATTGTTAAGAATGTGTTTATATGGTATTTCATTATGAGAGAATTTGTTTATATTAGTTGTCATTCTTAATGTGTTTGTTCAATTTTTTACACTTTTAAACAGGAAATGGCAGATTTAGAGGGTGACACCTCAGAACAGTACAGAGTACAACAGGAACTTGAACAATTGGAGGAAAGAGCTCAGGAGCTTGATAGAAGACGCACAAACACTATTTCATCAATTAGGTATGTGCCCTGGTGTTTATAACAAGGTTAACTCTGCTGAAATCCTAAAGATTTAGATTTCATTTATTTTCGTTATTTTTGATGTCCCACACACTGACTGTACCTAGAATTGATTGTTTTTAGGCTGTGGTTAAAAATATCATACTTTATGTGCCCTGACCAAACATTTTAGATTTAGGCAAAATACATTTCTTTTGATTTTGATATGTAAATTTGGCATATCTCTAGAAATCTTTTCATGAACAAAAATGATCATATTTTGGTATGCTTGATCGTTAAATCAATATCTACAGAGTTCGTTATTGAAAACAACATCTGTTCACAAACGAGTCACAGCCGAGCACTTCAAATGTCATAGGGTACTGTTTTATACAAATGGCTTATTACCTCAAAACTGATTGACTTTTTGTATTCAGAGATCTATGAAAAAGTTGTTAGGAATTATCATTGGATCTTAGTAACCAAGTAAACACTTGTTAAAAGTATCAGCTTTCTTAGGTATGAAATCCGAACTCAATTTTGTTATTTTGTTGAAGAGTTATTCTTTTCATAAACATGACTTAATCTGATTATTTGTAATTTCAGTTACATAAATCAAAGAAATCGACTTAGAAATCAGATTGAAGCAGAAGAGGCATTCAAGAAAGAAGTAGCAGAAATGAAAAATGCAGTAGCAGATCCATTTACAAGACGAGCCTGTCGACCCTCAATTGTAACAAAGGTATATTTGTATATATTTCAGTAGGATATCCAAAAAATTCTCTTTTTTGATTTGGAACAATTTTTAATTGTTATGGGGAGACAATAAGATTTTATATGCCCGTCGATGACGAGATGTATTATGGTATACCATTGTCTGTCCATCTGTACAAATCTCGAAGTAATTCTGGTTTGCTTCAATAAATCCTTGTAAATATTTTGCACAATGTCAAAACTAAGCATTTTTTTTTTATTTTTATGATGTTCACTTGTGCCATTATGGAGGTATGGGACTCCATTCAGTAAAATTCATTAAAGTTTGGCATATATGGCAATAAATCATGACAATTGCTGTTAAGTAATTATCGGTTTTTATTAGTTAAACTTAATTAAAATTTTTACAGTAAGTCAGGTTCACTTCGACAGATTGTTATTAAATGTTTTACAATTTTGGTATTTGCTGTCAGATGCAAAGTTACAACAACAAAAATTGGACATTTGGACACATTGACAATAAATCAGGTTTGACAAATGCTTATGAAATTATTATTATAGGTTTGTGGAATGGCATATCATTTGCCATTGGTGCATCTACTTTTCTGTTATAACTTAACTTTCAGCTACATGAAACATTTGTAAGGAAATTTCAGTTGCAATGACATATGAATATTAAAAATTTAAAAAGAAAATAGGTCACTAAAACAACTTATTGAGTCATGTAGTTTGTAGCACAGTAAAATATATATATAGAAAACATTTGGTAATAGACTAATCATCTCTCTCTCTCACTCTCTCTCCTGAAAACTTAAGACAAGAAACATATTTTCCAGCATAAACATCTTTACTGTAAACATTTACAACTATTTTACTTATCATAAAATTAAGATAAACTGTATTACAGTGTATAAATCATTGTTTTAATGTTTGCTCTGGTAATAGAAAATGCTTTCAGAGTTCTTTGATGTAGAATTCGCCTGTCCTGTACAGAGGAATAGACAGGAAAAGACAGTAACAATTTCTTAGAAACTCGGAGAAATTCAAATTTACAACATTAACAAAAAGAGTTTAATTTGCTGTTCACATTTAAATACTCATTTCAACAGATGATAAAATAGATACCAGATTGTCGTAATTTTTATGCCTCTGCGACAAAATGTATGGGGCATATTAATGTACCCATGTCCATCTGTATATAGATGCATAGTTTGTCCAGCTATCTCCTCCTACAGTTTTGGATCTACAGCTTTGATATTTTGCTTGATGTTTATACATGTAATGGAGGTGTGCCTGTCCAAAGGATTTGGATTTTTTTTTTCATTTCTATTCATATCTAGGCTCGAGATCCAATGTCAGAATCTCAGATGCAAGTTAAAAATGCAGAGAAAAAGAAAACAGAAGAAGTCAATAAAAAGGCTCAGGTATTTGGTTTTATTTCACTAGGTCATGAGAAGGACCTTGTTCCAGTCTGATATTTCATTAAGTCATTAAAGACCTTTGTACAGTCTGATATTTCACTAGGTCATGAGAGACTTTTGTCCAGTCTGATATTTCAATAGGTCATGAGAGAGACCTTGTTCCAGTCTGATATTTCACTAGGTCATGAGAGAGACCTTGTTCCAGTCTGATATTTCACTAGGTCATAAAAGACATTTGTACAGTCTTATATTTCACTAGGTCATGAGAGAGACCTTGTTCCAGTCTGATATTTCACTAGGTCATAAAAGACCTTTGTACAGTCTTATATTTCACTAGGTCATGAGAGAGACCTTGTTCCAGTCTGATATTTCACTAGGTCATGAGAGAGACCTTGTTCCAGTCTGATATTTCACTAGGTCATAAAAGACCTTTGTACAGTCTTATATTTCACTAGGTCATGAGAGAGACCTTGTTCCAGTCTGATATTTCACTAGGTCATGAGAGAGACCTTGTTCCAGTCTGATATATCACTAGGTCATAAAAGACATTTGTACAGTCTTATATTTCACTAGGTCATGAGAGAGACCTTGTTCCAGTCTGATATTTCGCAAGGTTGTAAAAGACCTTGTTCCAGTCTGATATTTCACTAGGTCATAATAAAAGACATTTGTACAGTCTTATATTTCACTAGGTCATGAGAGAGACCTTGTTCCAGTCTGATATTTCGCAAGGTTGTAAAAGACCTTGTTCCAGTCTGATATTTCGCTAGGTCATAAAAGACATTTGTACAGTCTTATATTTCACTTGGTCATGAAAGACTTTTGTCCAGTCTGATATTTCACAAACTTAGACCAAATATCTAACAGCTAGTTTTCAGAGATTTTCAAGATTTCGTCTTGGGTGTATTTTCAAAGCAAGAATAGAGAATCTATTTGTGTAAGTAAAGTTAATAAAATCTAGATTAGAAACTCTTAAAGAATTGTATGAAAAATGCCTATCCAGAAAAAAAAATCTATTCATTTATTCTTTGCCTATTTCAGATCTTATGTTTGAGATTTTACTCCCCTTTAACAGCATTTCTTAATTAGATACTGTAAACACTTTATCAGCTATCACCAAACCTCTTGTGTTTATGTTTTAGATGGATTCATCAAGAAAAGATCAAGACCAAAGTGATCAAAACCAGGTAAGGTTTTGGCACCTTGTTTTTTGTTTTCTGTTGTTGTTTCTGATCCCGGCAAATGACCTGTGGTATACTTCTAATGATGAAATTTGGTCTAAGGAGCCTATGTTTGACCTGCTGTGGATATGAACCTTCAACTTCAAACTGAAGAAAATTTTAAATTAGAATTGTTTAAGCCTGTGCAAACAGGTTGAGAACATGACTTTTGATAATACATTAGCTCATTGTTTAATATTTTGTAATTTGTTCATTTTTGAATATCATGTATTTTTTATTTGTTGTAGCTACCAATGTTGTCCGCTTTGTCTTACGATATATCAGAGAGACAAGACAAGCGGAGATCGTCAGAAGATTTGTTTGCTGTCCATGATTTTAACATCGAAATTGATTTAGAAATGCCAGCCAGTAGTATGTATCACTTATTATTTCCACCCATATTTATTTGTGTTGACATGTATTGTTGTAATTATCTTTTATCATTTTAACTTTGTGGTGAAATTTCCTCATACAAGACTGTTTTGTCTAGCATGGTCTTTTTTTGAAGTAGAGAAAGTCTGCCAGTCTGTCTTTTATAAAAGTAGGCCAAAGCGATGTCCAGTCAATGTCTTGGAAATCTTTGGCTTGATAGATATCAGACTTATCACATAAGTTAGCCATGACAAGTAGACGATCTTTATTAATTTTTCAATTTTGCCATTTGACCATAAACATTTAATCATTTCCAAAATTTTGAGATTCCTTTTCTTGATAGACTTCATATTATGATTCAGATTGGATCGTCATTATCAGATGGTCCCTATTGATTTTGAGGTCGGATGTAAAAAAGGTCTATAGTTGCATGGTTATGTAACTGGTCAAATTTTGTCATTCATTCTTTGAATGATAATTTGTTTCAAATTTGATTCTTCCACGGGAAATATTAATATTGTTTATATCATGTGATTTTACGTACAAGTTCACAGTATGATAACCAGTGTCCAACATTCTAAAACTTGCAGAACTGTTTTACTGTTCTTCATTTCTCTACATACCGTAAATTGGGATATTTTGGCCATTGTTTAATTTTGGCCAATTTGGCCCCCTTATTAACCCTTATCCTGCCAAACACGTCAATATACAATTTTCGTAAACCAGTGCTCGCTGCCAAGTATGTCAATATACGAATTCCATGTACAGTATAAATACCACAGAATCCTATGTAAAAGACCATCGATGAATATAAAAAGATATGGACATGTCATAGATAAGTCTTAAATCTGATTGACTGACAAAATTAAAAACTGAATTACTTAAACGACATTTAGAATCTCTTCCGAGAAAACAAAAGTATTACAAATGGCGTCTGCATCGCTTTGTTCACTGTGCGATAATGGAACTTGGAGCTATATTTCAGTAGTTACAACTCAGAGGAGGAATACGATTTCCTCTGATTTGAAATAAGAGGCTCAGATGTAAATTCAACACAAGTTCTCAGAAAAACTCCAATGGATAAGTCACCGACCAATAGGATTATTCTGTGAATTGATGAGGACAACTAGACATTGACTCACTACCGGTAAACACTCAGTTCACTGCGACACCAGGACCTGCGTGCTATGTACCTGGCAACAGTAATCTTGTAGATTTTATTTATTGTTTAAAAAAACAATATGGGAATCTTTTGTTTAGGAGAAAAATCGCTGTCTCAAATTTAATTAATTTTGACGAGCATCGGCCGTGTCGGTTTCTCTCATGCCGATTCATGGAAAGCAACTATGGTCTTAGAAATTACAACTTTAACAATGAATACCTGATCTAAAAAAAGATAAAACACTTCAAAAACATTAATTGCAATCATCTTTATTAAAATTATAAATGGATATATGGGTCAGTTTACACAAATTGACACACAATTACAAGTTAAAGTGACCAGTTCAAATTGATAAAAGTTCAGTTTTAATCTTGCAGTGGTGTGTATACATTGTAATACATATGCAGCAGTGGCTGGCTGAGTCTGTCAATGTAATGTGGCGGGATAAGGGTTAAAATGGCCAAAATTAAACCGTCTAAATTATATACACAATGATTCTGTGTGAACATTAATTTTAAGTGACATGTAAAGTCGAATGATTTTACCGGTACCTTCTAATATTTTGACACTTCAAACACCTTGACCAGGATATGATGGTAAGCCAAACATGATATAAACATAAATAGCCAAAATTTAACTGACCAAAAATAACCCTTCATTTTATGACCAAAGTGGCCAAATTTTAGCGATGCCAAAATATCCCAATTTTAAGGTATTGTTTATACAGATTTGTGTGTTTCCTTTTTAATTCTATACAATGGATTATTCTGTTTTATATTGTAGCACCATCAGTAACAGTCAACAACAGAAATTCTCATCAACAAGCCAAGGAAGTTGCTCCAAGACGGTCTCTTAACTTAGCAGAATACAAAAAAATGAAAGGACTGATCTAGGATTAAATGGTTGTGTGTATGTGTGTGTGTATGTATGAGAGAGACAGTCGCCTAGCCTAGTGGAGTTAGGAAATAAAATAAACCAGTGTATGATTGTATGTTTGATTTAAATAATGTGAGAGAATGAGAGTGAAGCTAGGCATGGGGTATGTCATATCCAACAAACAGGGGGGTGGGGATCATTGGTGTGTGTCATTTATAAAAGGCCACAAGTCATTTTTTTCACTTACACTTGGAAGAAGTTTTAATACCAGCTGAGAGTTTATTTCACTCTGCATATCCATTATTCCATCTATAAATCTTCATGTAACACCACAGAAATATAACCAAATATTTTTTACGTACTTTCTGTTCATTGCCTTCTTAGAATCTCGTATTGGGTACATGACATTTCTGTTTGAAAAATGATATAACTTATAAACACTTAACACAGTTTAAAGGTGCTTTGTGGGACTCGAGGTGTAAAATATAAAGATGTTTAGATTTGATAGTCAGGACCTGATATTGAAACATGACTCTAAAGGGGTATAAGTTGTGTTTACCAAAACAAATTATTTCAATTTTTTCTACTTTTACTACTTGAACTTGATGTACAAAAATAAAGAAAAGCTATACACATGTATAAAATTCTTATATTCCTACATATTTTGTGAAAATAAGGTCAGGTCCAGTGTGGTATTCATATACAAATAGTAAGGTTGAGTTAATCAATTACAAGTGAAAAAGTGCCAAACCTGGGGTTTCTGGAGCAATATACACATAATATATAGGGATTTAAGAATTTTTATGCATGTTGTTATTTAATATCAATCTAAGTAGTAAAAAGGAAAAACAAAATTTTTGAAAGAAATACAGCTAATGCCCCTTTAACTCATCAACCCCTGAAAAATAATGGACTTTACTGTAAATCAATGACTTAGATCAGTCCAAATGTGTCTTAAGGGGTGAATGGGTTAAGCTTTACTTCTCATTGTGCAAAATGAAATGGAATAGCTACACTGTGAAACTGAGTTGAACATCTTAAACAGGCTTGAAAACAACCTGAGTTTGTTTTCTATATTTATTATTATATTTTTTTCATACATTTATTGTTATTTTCATGTTGATAACTAGCTGTGTAAAACTAGATACTGTAACTTTGTCCCTTAGGTCAGACATTTGTCTTATATATAAATTTATATATCTATGAGCTGCCATGAGACTTTGGGGCTTATGTACAATGATGTCCTTATATGTCAGTTTATGTCAAAGTTTATGACTATTATTATCATTTAATTACTAAACTTTGCAAATAAATTTTGCTTTGAATAATTGAGTGTGGAAATGAAAAGCAAGTATGTGTATCCCTGTTGTATCTAATATTGTAATATTAAATCATGTCTTGTTGATATGATAAAATCACTGGTCTTTTATTAATTTTGTTATATGCTTCGGTTTGATTTCACTGATGCAACCCTGTTTAAAGTTACCATAGAAATACAGTATCTCATCTAATTTTCAGAATTTTCCAAAATTGTTTCAAAGATAAATTATTTTGATCATTTGTAATATTAATCTGCCAAAATCTCAATTTTGTTCAGGTATGCCAACTCCAAAATCTCATGGCAGTTCTGATATAAACATCTTTTTTGCTGCAAGATGAACTTTTAGTTATAGTTATTAATGCGCAAAACATATCGACACTTTAACAAATTTTAAGTGTTTTGTTGAACAAATTCTACGACAGAACTCAAGATTACGTACTTTTCCTATCATGACTAATAACTTTAAATTACTGGAGCTGATATGATGTTCGAATATTCACAAATCTTCCAATTTAAAATTACTATTTGAATATTCAGTCACATGTTTAGTACCAGTATTTTAGGCAGTGTAGCATCATTTTTCATCAATAATCACCATGGGTAGAATAAACTTGGCAGTGGATAAAAGCACATTTTCATGCTTGAGAACGTAAAGGCTAATTTACAAAATGGAAAAAAAATGTATGTAGAATAAAAAAAGAAAAATATTCAAATATTTTTTGTATTGAATTAACTCTTATTGAATTACCTAATATGGAAAACCTAAATTTACTTAGATAGAAGAATTATTTTAATGTTATCTTTCCATTTATCAAGAGTCACCTGTTGGTATATATGTCACCCTTCTGAGTAGAATCTCCCATGTTTTCATTGGTCAATCTGCCAAACATATCTAACTGTATGTCCCTGATCAGGCGGTACCTGGGTATGTATTGTTCGGTATCTACCGCCTGATGCATGAGCAAAGGGAATCAACTCTAAGATGCAGTCATTGACAAAGAAAACAAACCAATGATCTCTTGTCCCATTAGAACTGTTAACACAACACTGATCAAGTAAATCTTTTGAGAATTTGATAAATTTAAATATGAACTGTTAGGCTTAAATTATTACAAACTTTTACATTTAGGTCATTATTAATAAATGTAGTAAAAGATGTATGATTCATTAAGAAATTTTGATATTTTTCATGATTCCTTCTATTTTAGCATAATGAAGTTACTGGAATTAAGCATGAAGCATACTTCTAAATTTTCTATTGAATGTTCAGAAGGGTGATAAATTCATAATATATATATACATGTATATTAAACAAGATATGATGTTCAATAGACACTGGTTATCTTAATGTTAAGATATATGTAGGTAGTGATAAGGAAAATTAATTGGAAATATTCACACTCTTCTTACCTTCCAAAGGGATTGAGCCCCATTCGTGTTTAAGGACATTTCAAATTTATAATTTATACAATATATTGTTTTTATGAAAGCAATTGCATCTTCTTCTTTTTTGTATTGATTTTTATCTGTGATTCAGCTTTTAGTCTTTCCATTGTAATATTGATGATGTGTTTCTAACCATTTTATTTATAAAAAAAAATCCTTGAAAACCAGTTTTCAGTATTTGTTCTGAATGATAAAATTACCTTACGTTAATATATCATTTTTAATACAAGATTAATAGTATGAAATACAAACCTGATGTGTTTATCATGACTTTTTGGGTTGCTATTTAAATTGACCTATCCCCAAATGCCTGACAAGGCACCTTTTGGCAAACCTTTCCATTATGATGTCACAATTAAATGGCCTGTCAAACACTAGTGTGATTCTGACATCACAATTGAATGATGTCAAAAAAAGCACATGAACAGCCATGTGTCAGACACTTGACGATGGGTCAATTATGTTGAAGTGTTTCATATTCTATACAATAATATGGGCATCCAACAAGTTTGAGATTTGTAGTAAATTTTACTAGTTTTTGTCTTGATACTCTTTTTGAAGGTTTGATTGTATTTTTACTAGCTGTAATTAACAACTTTTAAGTTCACAGATAGAATGTATAAACCATGAGGATTTGTAGACATTGTGATTAGTAGACATTGTTTTGATCAAGTGATCTTGTATCTCTGCTGTTATTCCACTTAATATATTATATTGTACTGTGGAATTCCATTATGTCAAAAATCGGACGAGTCGAAATTCTTGATATGTCAAAGTTGAATAGTCAGTCCCTATTTGTATGGATTGAAAAAAAAATGTCATTAGAATTTCAGTAATTTTAAATTCTGGATGTCTAGAAATAATAAGGACGGTCCTGTGAATTTTGAGATAATGTGATTCTACTGTACTAGTCACGAAGTTGCATGAAGACAAAAAATGTAATAGTATTTGAAGATCAATTGAAATCAAATGAATTGCACAGAATCACCAGGTAATGAATTGCTCTCAAGAGAATTTAAAACAAAATCATAATGTCAATTAATATTTTGTCAGATGATGCATTTGAGAGATAAAAACATCTGTAAAGTTTCTACACCCATTTTGATTTAATGTAAAGATAATTAGGCTGAGGAAAAGGGTTATTTTTACTTTTGTGATCCTTTATGATTCATTTTGGTTATGTGAATATAGGATTTACACTTGATTTCGTTTGTTAATTTTTCTTGACAGTGAATCAGTTGTTTTATTATACTTTGGTTTTGATTGCTTTTCACTATTTAAACTTACTTTAATAACACTTTTGTAACTATAATAGGTATATGTCCAACTTTTAGTTTGCTCTCATTTTCTTGTTATAACAGGTATATGTCCTACTTTTAGTTTGCCCTTCTCTGTTATTTAATCTCTGAAGGTGATGTCACTTATAATTCATAGCACACAGTCATCTACTTCATAATTGTATGAGAAATAATGAACTTGTTACAGGCCTTCATTATGTAATGTACATGTCCACATTGTTGTACTATTAAAATTAGAATTTGGATTTGAAAGGTTGTCTTGTTTTTATAGAGAAAATTTGGCTTGAGGATCCACATAAGTTATTGCCATCACTGGTGTAGCATTTGTATCACCAAGGCTTGTCACCGTTAAACTTAAGAATGTACTTTTTTAAAGTCTAAAAATGTTGCTCTACTTTGGCTAATCCTGAAATCTGATTGGCCTAGCAGGTCAAGTTGAGAATATTCTCTTTTCAGACTTGAGTAAATGGTGCTGGACCTTGTTGCCATCATTATTAACATTTTCAATTATTTCAAGGGTTGCTGTATAAAATCTTCGATTTTTGTCATATATATATATGTGTGTTACATTAATCAACATGACTGCTAAGGCTGAAAAGAAAAGGTTGATGAAATGGAAAATATTTGCATACCATACTGGTACATCTCAAAAAGTATATTGAAATATTTCCAGAGGCTAATAAAACAAAAATAATGCAACAGCCAAAACCATGCCCTAGAAAATATGAGAATTCAAAGTAGGCCCTTTTTCCTAAATTTTGTACAAGTTTTTGCAGACATTGCATTAAGAGGGAATCTTGAAGCAACAAGATCTACGAATCAAATTATTGGTAAATGAAAAGTTCATCAAGTGAACTGCCAAAATTCATAGAATTATATCATTTTTTGTGTTATAGTATCATTTGTTGTATTGTCATTGTTTTAAAAATTGCATCTCCAATTAAAATGGACTTTGGTGAAAAAGAGCTCTACCCTCTTGGCGATTTGTGAGTGCTGAAATAAACCATAAAAGTTGAATTACAGATGTAGTAAATATTTATACTGTTCGAGTCCGGCCAGCGGCAGGTTGGTTTCCTGTCGTTCGGATGAGACAGTAAAAATTGAGGTCCTGTGTCGCAGTAGGTGTCGGCACATTAAAGAACCCTCACTGCTTAATGGCCATAAGTGCCAAGCATAGGCCAAAATTTGAATCCCTTCACCTGCATTTGGTGACGTCTCCATATGAGTGAAAGATTCTTGAGTGGGACGTTGAACAACAATAAACAAACTGAAAGGCAATTTAGACAACGACCTTGACTCTATTTTTAGTTCTGAGGTACTGCAATAATACCGATGAAAATACCATTCCAGTGTGCAATCTAATCACCCATATACATGTATATCCTGCTTTTGTTTCAGTTGGATATTACACCTTTTTCTTACGGAATCTGTTAGCGATCACTTTCCTTCACTACTGAATTTGTTTCTCTCCAACATTTGTTTTTATTTACTGGGTTGAATTTGCATGAAGAGCTTTCCAATTAGTCAAATGTTGATATGTATGACACAATACAGTGAAACTTATAAGTAAATGGTAAGGTGGTGACGCTCTACTGAGTGTTCGTTTCACCGTCCAGGACAATCCAGAAAAGTGGAACACCAATCAAATGCTCTGGAACAATGTCCTGGGCAAGCAATTTAGCAATAAACTTACATTATGTAAATTTTATCGACATCTTTAAAATAACTACTTCCTGCCCTGGTACATTCGATTGTAACATATTCTGAGCCTGTGCCAGATCAGTACTCTCGCGGTGAATCAAGCAAACCCTTTATATCACTCATTCACCAGGGTAATTTTAAGAATCCCTACGGAATCCCCACTAATAACTCCATTAATACATTGAATTTGTTGTTGTTTTTTTTCATTTTTGTTGGATAGAAGTTGTTTTCTTATGAAAATGGCAAAAATTACAATAAGGTCCCTGGAATGTGACGTTAAGATCAAGTTAGAATTTGGTTCTGTTCAGATTAATTTTCAGCTGGCTGGGATGAAAGTTCGGAGAGTTAATGCCTTATCCCCAGCGTCAGCATCTGTAGACAAAACTTTAGCCTGGCCTATTTGCTACCTTGACTTTTGACCTAGTGACCTTGATCTTTGACCTACTTTTCAAAAACGTTAACCTTGCTATAGCTCTTAAACCATGAGGAATAGGGCTTTCATATTTCACATATAGATTTCTTATGACCAGAGCAGTGAACATGGCCTTGGACTTAAACCTACTTTTCAAAATTGTTAACCTGAGCTGAAGCTATCAAACTTTTACCAGTCCTTTGACCTTAAAACCTGACAGCTATGTCAAATATCTGTCATGCTTGAAGATGTTGATTTGATATTTGATATATAGTTTTACCATGACAGCTGAGTTATGGTCCTTGGATTTAGTAAATTTATACTACTAAAGTAATAAGTTTTTTGTCATACTTGAAGACACTGACTAATTTTGATATTTGGTTTTTAGTTTTATTAGTATTTTTATTCCCAATTGCTGATTTTATTTGTCTGGGAAATATTTTCACCTTGGCTCACCGTATTTGATGCAGATTATAATACATCCTAAGTCGTCAGAGTGTCACATACAACAATTGCACATCTGTCACTTTTTTCTTGAGTTATTCCCCTTTGTTGATTTGTTTTGGTCATATCTAAGTTTTTTCTTCACTTAGGCTCACCATATTGGATGGAAATACTAAGTAGTCAATGTCAGATACAACAATTGCTCTCTTACCACCTTTATTTCAAGAGTTATTTCCCTTTGTTCATTTGTTTTGGTCATATCTAAGTATTTTCTTCACCTAGCCTCACTGTATTTGACACACACACACACACACACACACACACACACACACATATATATATATATATATATATATATATATATATATACACACTACATTTTATTTTTAGGTAGATGGAGTAATTTTGACAGTTTTTTTTATTTGCACTGCATATTTATGCCAAGTATGAATTTTTCTTACTCCTGTTTATCCACCCCACCCTTCCAGGTACTTGCTGTCAAAGTTATTGTTCTCTTTTTGGGACAGTTCATATCCATATATAAGTTCTAAATCTAAACATAAGACTTATAGGTACAGCGAACCTGTGTGATGACGGGTTATATCTGTTGCATTTGCTACCGGTAGGTCTTCTTTGGATTGCACAAAAGTACAGATGAGTATAGAATTTTATAATATTAGACACATCATGGAGCACAATGTATCCAACAGGAAACACTAACAAGAGTTGTCAGAAGGTGCAATTATATCAGTGTAAAACAAAATCTTAAGAACCCTAAATCATGACCCTGAATGAAAACTTTGGTCATGGGGAATCTATATGTGATATATAAAATTCCTACCCCTCAATGTTCAAAAGATACTGCCCATATTAGTTATTGAAAATTACATGTAGGTTAAACTCCAAGTTCAAGGTCGATAGATCATAACCCTAAATGAAAACTTGGGTATTATGATAGCCCTCCAGTCATTCGTGAGAGTACAAAATAAAAAGAAGTGAAAGAGATCACATGACCACAGTTAAGTGTAAATTGAAACTAGAGGTGACAATTAATATGGGTCAATCTATGTAAATAAAACAAAAAATCAAAATTTGCACAAAATGACCTTTAATCAGAAGAAATTAATCATTTGAAAAAGCAAACAGCACACCTCTTAAACCCCTCTAGATCTCCCAATGCCATCCATCTGGCAAAAAATATGAAATAAGCAGTTAGAAGGGTCACAGTCCACCAGTCTAGATGTCCACCAGTCCGAAGGTTCACCAGTCCGAAGGTTCACTAGTCCGATGGTTCACTAGTCCGATGGTTCACCAGTTGAAAGTTTACCAGTTCGGTCCCCTAGTCTACGGGTCAATTAAACAGGATTATATGTGATCGTCCCATTATTCCGACGTCCCAATAATCTGACACCCCAATACTCCGACGCCTACTAGTCCGAAACCCCATTAGTCCGACGCTTCACTGAATCACTCGTTGACATCGTTGTAAGCAAAGTTTATATAAATGTATAGTGAGTTGACAACTATAAAAAAGGACGCAACTGAATATCTTCCGGTTGCGTGCGTACTATTTACATTGGTGACAAAAACGTTAAAATTTAAGGCATGATACTTTTGTTGTTTCCAAATCGGATATGTAGACTTCCATCGTCACTGTATATTGATCCTTAAATCTTGTTCCTATAGCTATTGTTTATCGATATAATATCATATATTATAAAAGTATGTTAACTGTATTATATGTACAATTTTTTTTTTCACAAACTTCATAAATATTTGCTAAAAATGTAACTTGTTGGTATTCAAAAAGAATTATCAAACTTCTTGGGATGCTCTTTCCAGAGTTTGTTTAACCTGTCCTTAAAGCTGTTCAGAGACGGTGCTGAGATTACATGCTCTGGCAGGGAATTCCAACAGTTGACAATTCTGTGACTGCAGTAGTTCTGTGACTGCTGCTTTTTTATTTGTCTTTTAAATAACTTTTTTGTGTGCCTTCTCGTGGCTGTGTACTGTTGCATGGTAAACATCTTTTTCCTATCTAAATGATCGATGTCATTTAGTATTCTGTATACTTGTATCATATTAGATCTTATCCTTCGATTTTCCAGTGTTGGTATTCCAAGAATTCTCAGCCTTTCTTCATACGGTAAGTTTCGTAAAATTGGTACACGTTTCGTGACTCTACGTTGAACATTTTCAATTTCTCTTTTGTCTTCATTAGATATAGGTGACCATACAGGTGACGAGTATTCTAGTGTTGGTCTAACTATTGATTTGTAAAGCTGAGTGAACATTTCAGGATGCATGTATGTAAATTTCTTAAAAATTATTCCTACTGTTTGATTGTTTTTTTTAGCAGCTGCAATAACAAATTAGTTTGTTGTCAATAAATACTCCTCAGTCTTTTTCAGTATTGCTCTTCTCTACTTTATATGTTTCTTGTCCCTAAATTAAGTTATAGGATGATGTTTTTTTTCTTGATTCCCTCAGCATGCTTACATTTGTCAACATTCAGTTTCATTAACCATGTCTCCGCCCGCTTACACATTGCTTCTATACTGCTTTATAATTGGCTCTTTGCTCATTTGTTGAGTTTTCTGAGTATAATTTTGAGTCATCAGCAAAAAGTTATAATTGTACAAGTGAGCATTTCTAGTAAATCATTGATATAAATCAGAAATAGAACAGGACCAAGTACACTTCCTTGGGGTACACCACTGTTTACTTGTTCTATTTTTTATGTCGAACCTTGAACAATTACTTGCTATGTTAAGGATGTTAGGTAATCTGTTATCTAGTCAAAGATTAGTATAGTGCCGAGGCATTTCAAGTTCTATGTTAGTCAGGATCTTCGAAAATATAAAACTACAAGACATTTATTGCTACGGATATGCTATTGATATCAATTAGTTTGTTTTGTATCAGGAACATCCCATTGAAATATAGTCCCCATTTTAAAAATGATTTTAATTTTTATATGTGCATGGAATTGTATAAAGTTTTAATTACATGTATCTGAAGGATAAATTTAATTTTTGTTTTTATACTAGTATGTGATTAAGATGGAAATAGCCTGGTGTGTTCGATATATATATATATATATATATATATATATATATATATATTATATATATATATATATATATATATATATATATACTTAAACATCGTTAGAATACGCTGAAAGACAAATCACACGGCACTCGGCTAGGTACTGGACGGTCCACCATCTCATAAATCTGCTAATATAAGCTAAAATGGGATCCAAATCAACCCCAATCCTTCATCTTTTTCTGTCGGACTAGTGGGCCTTCGGATTTGTCGTCCTTCGGACTAGTTAACATCCGGATCCGGATCCACCTAAATCCTCCTCATCTGCTTTTTTTCTATCGAACCTTCGGACTGGTGGAGCATCCGATCAGGGTTAACCCGAATTCTCCGCTTCCGACTTTTTCTATTGGACTGGTGAACCTTCGGACTGGTGGTAAGTCCCCGTTAGAAGACAAATCAAGTAAGAAAATATAGCCTAGATGATAAAAAATTCTATAACAATAAATTATGGTGAAAATTGCACAGGAATTGAATAAGAAATGACTTTGTAATATTATTTTGAAAATATGTAGTTTTATATGAAATATATATATATATATATATATAATATAAAACGGTTTCTTCACTGTAAACATTGTAGTGACACCCCACCCTCTTTGATTTCTTTTAGATCCGTCAGTGGCTGGCATCCCCTGGGAGTTTGCAGGAATATAATGTGAATTTCAGAATTTGAAACCGTGTTCTTAATCATTTCCTCTGAACTTCAGCCTGAACTGCGTAGTTTGCAGATGCATTCATTGGTTGCGGGATCGGTATACGAACTACGTAACTCCATTAAAGCACGAGAAGCAAGAAGCGCGCCAGGGAAAAAACCAGATAAGAGCGGAAACAGTGAGTTTTTAAACTTTTATTTATATTTTGATATTATGATAATGCGTCAAAATATAGAATTTAAAAACATTGCTCTTGTATGTTTTCATCACCCCGTTCGGAAGAACCAGACAGTTTCGTCACTTTCATTCAATCAACTTTATCAAGCCAGGCCAAGGGTCCTTCTTTACATGTTTTGAATCAATTAAAAATGTTTATTTATAGCGACTGCTCGACCAAATTCGTCTTTGGTGCGACAATTACAATAAACCATCGCAGGGGTCCATAGAATAACATATGACACCCCACTGAGGAAACGAAAGTAGGTTTTCTGGTGATGCTAAGTCACTAGCAGTAGCAAGTCCTGATGTCTTGTTTACGTTTCCTCGGGGAAAGCGACTGCAGACGTAGTCCTCATTTGTCCGAGTTGTTTCACATGTGTGTGCTGAAATGACTGATCGACCTATTTAATCTTGTGTACATCACCAGTATCATGAGATTTCAAGTAATTTTCGATTTAGAATAGTGACGATTAGTGTACCAAGAAACGAAAACAAAAAAAGTGTCATGGTGGCGTTACACGACATCACAGAAATACTGTGTTATATTTTAACTCCGATGATGAAGATTCTAGTGATTTTGAAGAGTTCTCAGATGTAGAATCGAACTTTAATAAGTGGTAAAATATAGCTCACATATTAATTTCATAAATTGCCTGACGAACTTGATGATGGGCAGAGGACTTGTGCATATCTATGTCTCATTTTTAGATATTGCTGCACTTTTAAATGCTATTTACTGCTTTAAATGATTTTTTAAATAACATAAAAAAACAAACAAATAAGAACAGAAAGAAATTAATGAATTATTTCATGATTGAAATAATTGCATATAATCTAGAGTACTCAAGCCTACTAAACTGGAATAGACAGTTACAATGTAGCTTGAATGCTTGGATAATTTATTTATAAACAAGTGTGTATATAAGTTTGAAGTTTTCTTTTAGGCCTAATTAATGTAAAATAAATTTAATTTCTGTTCTGCCCTTTGATTTCTTTGATACATCCCTCATCTCTAGTTATGCCTCCACTACCATAAAGAAGCAGTCATCAGTCACTCAGTGTAAACAGATATCGATAGTTATCGCAAGTTGATCTGCTTTATTAGAGATATCATGACTCAATTCAAACAACAGTATCAAAAAAGAAACATACCATTCTATATGCACGGTTAAATTAAAATATGCCGAGGCTAGGCTAGTGAAGCTGCCTGCACTTGTGAATTTATGACTTCAGTTTCACTTTCAATCTGAATTTTTGCGAGTCCATAGAATTACCGAAATGACGCCAATTACCGGAATGACGGGACTTGTAACTGGATTGAAGCTCGTTTCCATCGTAATGATAATTTTGTGGAATAATTTACTTTTAAATGTTAATAATATAGGTTTTACATTAAATGAAAAGATATTTTGTCGGTGTTGTCCTCGTATTTACCGATCTAGCTTTTCATATTTAAGCCATATCAGTACTAGTGAACGGGACGTAACTACTCGTACAATTTGTAGCAAAATTCCTAGAACACTGTTTCCCTTCTCACATTGAAATAGTTTATTCTTCTTAATTGTATATAAATAATCTAAAAATGATGAAAACATAATGTGATGTGTCATTCCAGTGGCTTTATGCGTCATCCTGGTAATATTACTATTTTTCTGGTTATTTTATATACCAATCTCTCACCAGAGGGCATATTACATTATATGGTGACAAAATTGATAAAATGAAAGTAAGTCTATACGGCACATAATATCAGTGACATATCTATTATTACAATCACCGCTAATGTAAATAAATGTCCCACTATCGGTAAATAAATTACAAAAAGAACAAAATGGTTTTCCACAACCAACTGAAGATCTATTATTAAAAAAATGGTTGTGGAAAACCATAAATACAAAAACTCCCAAACTTGCACGACAGTTTAAATTATATATTTAGACTAATATACATGTATATTATAAGGAATATATTTTTGTGAAATTTCAATATTTTCATCCACAGTTTATGAATTTAAAGACATAGTATCTACGATTTCCTCAAAATTTTAAGGATAGAAAATTATAAAATTCCATTAAAACACATGTATAGTTTTATTGATTTCAACTTTACGTTTTTTTTATTTTTTGTCGGACGACAAAAATTCGTTTCAGCCCGCCCATAATATAAATACAGTATAAGTTGAAAAATGGCGTCCAATTCAAGTGTTAATTCATTATAGAAAAAGAAATTTTGGCAGAATTATTAAAATCACTTATGTTTCACGCCGAAGTCGTAAATAAACGATTGACTGTACAAAATGTTTTATCTTGAGATTAAATGTCAATAGTTAATCATGCAAACCATGTAAAGATACAATTATGTATGAAACGAATTGAAGATCAACACTCATCGTCCATTTCTGCACAAATGGACATTAACAAGTTTGCTACAGCAGCCAGACATAATTATACACTATCATTATTCTTATCTTCGATATTTCAAATGCACATTTTCGACTATGTCTTCACATTTGGAACCCATGTGTATAGATTCATGAACCATTAAATTTTCAACATTATTAAGAACATTCATAATTTCTGTCAAAAACTTGAGTGTCAATATATCATCATAGTTTGATGAAACTGAAGCCATTGTGATGGACACAACAAGTGCTGATGTGCTAATTCACATATGAACCCATGTGTATAGATTCATGTCTTAAACAATGACTCATAAATCTGTACTTTTCTTTATGGGTGATGTGTTATGAAGTAATAATAACAACCTATTATGGGTTTACTTCGACTTTTCATCGAGGGCTATCCTGTTAGCAGTGAAGAGGTCATGGAGTTTGGATTTGCAAAATATAGTCCAACTCAAGAACTTTTACAGAAAAGTCAAATATTTTGGTGTAAATGAAATTAAATCTAGTTTGAATAATCATTAAATGAAATACCACATGATTCTACTTTATGAAGCTAAATAAATTTCTATTGAACTCCCAAGAATATGTATGTTTTCTAGTCTATGGAAAAATGAAAATAAAAGTAGAATAGAGTGGATAGCAGTGGATAGCATCGAGTAGGAGGTGCTTGCAAATGACGCATGGAAGTTCCTGTCCATTTTGAAAACTATCAAATTAACGTGTTTGTCAACTAATTACTATACATAACCTGCCTTAATGAGATTCCTATGCATATTTCCTTTATTTATACACCCTATATGGTGACCACATACCTTACATAACCAGCGTCAGCTCAATTATGACAGACGGTCACTTGTATACTGTATATATATTGATATCGCAAAGGGAGGTAACTCGAACATTGAATGTTAAAATTTCCAGGTCAGTTTCCGTGGAAGGTGGGGAAAATCGCTATGTCCATTGTCGGGTGTTTACACAACAATTAGATTGGGATGTTTAAACATATACTTTTTGTGTAATTGGTCTGTTCATAATGGATTTCAAACAGAAACAATGTCTTCAACAACCTCCTCCCCCCCCCCCCCCCCCCCCCCCCCCAAAAAAAAAACCCCGTTTTATCCATTGCCGAAAGCGTTGATGTTTAATAAGTGAAATTGGTGATAGATCGTTTTGCTACATGTGACTTTAGGCCTGAATTATGTTGATGAAAAATTATTTTTTTAACAACAAACATGGGGTAAACTGTCTGTTTCACCCTGTACAGTTACAAATGTATTGATATTAATTAATACAAGGTAGAGAATGTTGTTTGGTTGTTTATTTAGTCAAGGCATAGTATATGTCATGTACCATGGTAATAGCCCTAAATAGGAATGTTTACATTCGATATTACAAGCTCTAAAATATGCTTTTAATCACAGCCATTTTTCGCTATGAAAAAATTATTTTACCTGTTCCCAGTGCCATGTTTGGTTTAAATTTAAGTAGGCACCATAATTGCTCATGTTTAATTTTGAAATGAGTGTTAATGCAAAGCAGACGATATTTAAAATTGATGCGGAAGATACAACAAATAAAATTTAGAATGTTAATTTTGAATTTATGTAGAGGCTGGAAATTAATTTTTTTGTGTTTTTGTTTTAAGATCTTCATTAATTTGATTTATTTTCAATTCATATATATTAGATAGAAGTAGTTTGAATCCCATGGCTATTTTGCCAAAATAAATTACTTTTAATTTTTAGGTCATCTGAACCAAAGGCTCAGGGTGACGTATTGCGATTGTCGTCTGTCGTAAACATTTACACATTTTCGACTTCTTCTCAAGAACCAGTGGACCAATTTTCACCAAACTTGGCATGTATCACCCCCATGTGAAGCCACATAAAATTGAAAAGTAGCTAGCTCCCATAGGGGCTCCAGAAGGGGCCAAAAAGGACCAAAACTTGGTACATCTTTAAAAATCTTCTAATGAAACAATGATCAGATGACTTTCAAATTTTGTATGCATGATTATTAAGTCAATATCTACAAAGTTTGCAAATGGAAATGAAATCTGTTGATAAACGAGCCACTAGGGGGCGTTTCAGTAATGCAGAGTACAGTTGTACAACAAATTGTTAAATAACTCAAAACTGATCAACTTTTTGTATACAAAGATATATGAGAAAGTTGTTAGGAATTATCGAAGGATCATTTTGACAAAATTTCATGGTCATTGTCACAAGACACCAAAGTAAACGAAAAATATTTTCTTTTTGTGTAAAATTTTCAACATTTTTGGCTACTTCTACAGAACCAATGTTTCAATTTGAACCAAACTTTTGTACAGAAAATACAACAATGTAAAGCCGCGTTACGCTTGTGGATGAAAAGGGGCTAGGACCAAACATGGCTTTCATGGCTAAAAATATAGAATGTATCTCACAAATTATTAAAGCTAGAGAAAAAATTGTTACCCTAAAATGAGCGGCTTGCAAAAATCTACAAATATTTCATTTTGGTGGAAATTGTCTGGTCAGCCCTTATGTGAGTTATTTCCCCTTTTTTGTGGATAATATTATCTTGAAAAGTATAATAGAGTAAAAGTGAAAGAAACCAAAAATGTTCACCCCTTTTTGGGAGTTATTTCCCCTTTAAGTGGATGTTTTTGACAGAAAGTAGTATCAGTAGTTTTTTTGTAAAATTTTAGACATTTTCGACTTCTTCTCAAGAATCAGTGGACAAAGTTTAGCCAAACTTGACTTAACATTTGTTCAGGTGACCATTAAGGCCCATTGAGCCTTGTGTTGTTTACCCTTTAAATTTTATTTCTGGGAGTAATATACCCTGCATGTACATGTATAATCATACAGTCACTTCTTATGGGAGATATTTTAAGGGTTAAAATGTGTACTTCTTAAGAAATCTTCTCACGAACCAGGGTGTGGATCGCTAACAGTACTTAGGAATGCCACTCCGGCATGTTGGGCATAGGATTTTCTCAACCCTGTCTATAAATCATTAGTTTATTTTAATCATTTACCAATGATAAATTTCTTTCTATTTTAGGTGCAAAATCATATTGTATAACAATGTCGTCAACATCAAAAAAACACAAAGACTTTGTGTCAGAACCAATGGGTGATAAATCAGTACAAGAATTGGCAGGTATCGGTCCTGTTCTTGGTGGAAGACTTGAAGAACAAGGATTTGACAAGGTTATAATCATTCAATTTTATCTTTTCTAAGTGAATGAAGCCTATCATTGTTTAGTATTGAAAGTATGTGCTGCTATTGGAGGATTTGAACACTGCTTTTGCTTGTTTTATTTTTAGCCCACCATCTGTTGATGGTGGGCTTTTCTTATCACTCACTGTCCGTTGTCCAGTGTCTGTCGTCCGTCTTTAAACAATTCTTGTTATCGCCCTTAGAAAGTACTGAAGGGATCTTTATAAAATTTTACATATAGGTTCTGCTTGAGCTCTAGTCTTGCAGTGTACATTTTCAGGTTGGTTAGATCACAAAATGGCTGCCAGGCGGCCATTTTGTATTTTAAAAATAAAAGTTTGTTATCGATATTTCTCAGAAAGTACTGAAGGGATCTTTATGAAATTTGACATATAGGTTCCCCCTGAGGTCTAGTTGTGCGGGTACATTTTCAGGCGGATCAGATTTCAAAATGGCTGCAAGGCGGCCATCTTGAATTCGACAATTAAAATTTGTTATCGCTATCTCTCAGAAAGTACTGATGTGATCTTTATCAAATTTGACATAAAAGTTCCCCGTGAGTTCTATTTTTGCATTGTACATTTTCAGGTGGGGTGGATTACAAAATGGCTGCCAGGTGGCCATCTTGGATTTTGACAATTAAACTTTGTTATCGCTATTTCTCACAAAATTTGACATATAGGTTCTCCTTGAGGTCTAGTTGTGGTGTACATTTTAAGAAGGATCCGAAAACAAAATGGCTGGCAGTGGCCATCTTGGATTTTGACAATTAAAGTTTGTTATTGCAATTTCTCAGAAAGTATTGATGTGATCTTTATGAAATTTGGCATATAGGTTCCCAGTGAGTTCTAGTTTTGCAATGCCCATTTTCAGGCGGGTTGGATTACAAAAAGGCTGCCAGGTGGCCATCTTGGATTTTGACAATTAAACTTTGTTATCGCTATTTCTCACAAATTTGACATATAGGTTCCCCTTGAGGTCTAGTTGTGCAGTGTACATTTTCAGACGGATTGGATAACAAAATGGCTGCCAGACGGCCATCTTGGATTTTGACAATTAAACTTTGTTATCACTATTTCTCAGAAAGTTCTGAAGGTATCTTTATGAAATTTGACATATAGGTTCCCCTTGAGGTCTAGTTTTGCAGTGTACATTTTCAAGTAAGCCGGATCACAAAATGGCTGCCAGGTGGCCATTTTGGAATTTAAAAATTAAAGTTTGTTATCGCTATTTCTCAGAAAATACTGAAGGGATCTTAATGAAATTTGAGATACAGGTTCTCCTTGAAGTTTTGGTCCTTTTTTGCCCCTATTGGTCCTATCCCATATATATTGCCTGAACCTATAGACTCTTAACCAGGATTCAAATCAGACCCATTATAGCCTTAAACCCACGCTCGGAAACATTACACATGCATGGGGACATAACCCATATAACCTTCCCAATTGGGCAAACATTCAATGC